>JAHBCN010007078.1:47722-68579 GCA_019359885.1 Listronotus oregonensis | reverse complement strand
TTTACTATATATCGTAGTAGTCGAGCGGTAGTTGCGATAGTAGGTAGAATAACCCATGTTTATGATTTAGGCTCTTATTGGCAAATTTTTATTACTTCACGAAAAAGTATTAAAAAATTATTTATTTTTATTATCCATCATGCTTCTTCGAGAAGGCTATTTTATGGCACATTTTATCGCGTCGATATTTCTTTGTTTCCACGGCCGTTATAATAGTAACGCTTGCCTGGGTAAATCATAAATTTGGGACCGATATCCCGAGAGTTGGCTCCCGCGCTGGAAACTATTTGACCCTTCCCGCTTTTCAAAGGTTTTTAGTGTTTTTTATTGGTTATGGAAGCCTTTTTGGATATGTTTTTTATATGGGGCCATAAAAATCGGTTGTTTTCAGGGTGTAAATCTGTAAAATTGCTATTGTAAAACAAAAAATATTACTGGCCAAAAATCGGATATTTGTACATGCAAACTGAAGTGTTTATATTGAATTAAGGGTATTATACCTAAAATAAACGAGCATTTTTTAATATACCTAACAACCAATGAATCTATATTTGTTTTTTTTCGCAAATTACAGAATTAACCATAATGGACTACCTATTTTGATGTTGAAATAAATTCTATGTGAGCTAAGTCAGTACGTTTTTTTCGTATTATTATCTTTTATGGCCTTTGGGATTTGAACCAACATATTTTTAATCAAGTAGGCACCTGTCACAAAGCTAGGAAAAATTGATTTTCGTCAAAAGTAATTTTTCTAATAAAGCATTATTAGGTTTGAACACATAATTTAATGTTTAGTATTAATTCTCATGGACTATTTAGTTCAACAACTGTTTTTTTGCGTGAAAACATAAAGAGTAACTTAATAAAAGAAGATGAAACGACAGTACATACCATGATACTATTACTCGAGAAGATAAACCCACGTGCATGAGATAAGCCTATCTCTCTCGCACGCCTGACGTCACTCGATGACAAATTTCCCCAGAAACAGCGAGTTTTAATATGGCGTTCCGATTTCGGTTTAGATGTTCGATGGATTTAGTGTATTGTTTATTTATTTTTTGAAGCCAAACCCAGATTTTGTAACTTAGCGTAAGGAACTCGACCACATTTTTAACAATTTAATTAAAGTTGACTAAAAATTATTTAAAATTCGCAAATGGATTTAGCCAAATCTGTATTTTAAAATTCTAATGTTAAATAGAGATATTAAAAAAAACCAAAGTCAGAAAGAGAAAAATGACGAAAATTATAAAAAGATTAATTAAATTTGGTTTTCTTGTGTAAATTTGTTAATTTTCTAAGTACTAATATATTCTTAAAAAAAATAAATTGTTAAACTCTGTCATTTTCTTAACACCTCTACCCATAAGCAATATAAAAATATAGACTATCCTTTATAGGTAGGTATAGCATAAATAATAAAAAAAAAAAATTGTCACATACGCTGTATATTAATCCTCTACTTTTGTTTTATTTTTTTTTTTGCAACATAACAAAATATGTACTGATATTTTTCTGCAGAAGTATTAGTCTAAAGTAGGTAACTAAATTTATTTAAATAAAAACCATAAATCATTTTTTGCGCTATAAAGTGTTATTAGTTTATTATTAATTAACAAGCCTTTAGACTTTTCATATTGCATATGTTTAAATTAAAATACTTTAAATAATTATAATCGTTTGTTGTTCGTTTTTTAAACTTAATCCATGTCAAACGGGCATTTATATTATTTATTCTATACCTTATTTTTAAAGGCTTATTATCATAGCACGGATCCTAAATCCCACATACAATTAAGGAAATATCTTACATACTATTATAATAATCATAGAATATCTCATACACCAATATATAATAATCATAAGTAATGCCAAAGTACAATAAACGTTAAAAAAGGCTTTAAAACACTGCTTTCCCAACCGACAAGCAGAATTTTTGTCATCGAGTGACGTCATGCGCAACGTCGTACGAAATTGAATCGCCAAGTGGGTTTATCTTCTCGAGTAATAGTATCATGAGTACATACCGCTAAAAACTCTAAAAGAGTTCTGCGAGAAGTGTTTAATGGTCGACTCATTTCACTATTTGGGGATTTTACTTGGCTATTAAGGTCCCCGGCTATTTAAAGTTAAAGGTTTTTGCAACTCGTATAGAAAACATCTAAGATCTTAAAGTCCGAATTCCTGAAGAGGTTCGGTGAATAGATCAGGTTTTCCTTCATCGTGTCATGAATCATTTCTTGTCAAATCTTGAAAAGTGCATTGAAGTTAATGGCACTTACTTAAAAGACGTTATTTTTAAAAGTTTGGATAAGTCGTATGATATTGTTAATCAAAAAGAGTGAATTGTAATTAAGTGTAATAAAATCTTAGTTTTATTAAATTTTAACAATTTTACTGAGCAAGTAAAATGGGTAGTAGTAGTATTAAAGAGATCTTAGAATATCAATAATTTTAAAATGCAATTTTAAATAATATTTAATACTAAATGAAATTTTTGTACCTTGAAAATGTTGTTCACCAAACACTGATACTTTTTTATTTTATTTTAAAACTATTTTTTTGGTAGATCTGAAATTTCATTTAGGTCAATGACTGTGCTTGCACGAGTTCATACTTTGGGAACTAGACTGACATACTGTTTGCCTTAATATAGGATAGATTCCTAAAATGTATTAACTATCAAACGGTTTCTTTGCTCCTAACCTTCTGTCTTACCCCATAAAAAACAAAATATTAAATAAAAAAATACTTTTAAATTTCAGATTAAGTTAAACATTTAAATATATGATACTTCTCAGTACGCACCTTTTTTAAATCAATACAAAAACTTTTGCCTTTAAATGAAAAGTTTTTCTTAGTAAATTTGAGCCATTTTGTATAGATTTTTTTAGCAATTTATTATAAATTAAAAAGGCTCACAAAAAATTCGCTTAATGCCTTGTATTGAAAAGCCAAACTAACTAAATAAAAATTACAGCACTCTAAAAATACCATATTTTGCTATATAAACTTTAAAACTCCCTCAACTTTTCTTGGAAAATCTGGAAATAACCGCATCAAAAGTGGAAAGCCCTTGACAAACCTTTTTAAGCAAGTTAGAAACATCGCTGCTGTTGGAAACATGTGGCAGGAATAAAAAAACTGGAAAACAAGGCCTGGATTTTGCAGGACCCTTTAAGCAAGCCGCCATAAAGTGTATGTGTGTGTGTGTGTTAGTGAAGCTAAAAAGAAGAAAAGACGACGTACTGTGCCACTGCTGGATATATTTTCACAAAGGCCTTTGGTAAAAAGTTAATCAGGCAATTTAGCGTAAGTCAAAGAAGAGATTTTTTAAAGTGCTCCGATCCAGTGACATTTAGTCCAGCATTAAAAAGGTTAATTATTTTTATAAGTCCAGTCGAGAAGTGTGTTTCCTGCAAAAAATAGTTAGAAGGCTTTAAAAAATATGAGCGATAACTCATTCGACGCAGAATGCATATCTGAGTAAGGCGTTTTGAGGATTTTTTCTGCCAATAAAAATTGTAATTGTTATTAACAAAAAACGAAATAAAAAAATCCATTTAATTTTTGATAATAACTTTGAAACCATAAGTGATAGCAGAAATTGCAAAAAAGATCCTGGGAGAGAAGGAAATTTTCAATAAAAAAATCCGAATTTCCGAAGTTCTGTCTTTATTATTTATACTTTTAATTAAACGTTGAAAATGGGCCTCCGCGCGACATTTTCGGTTGCGCGCTCGGCTTCAAAACCGAGTATTTCACATAAATAATTTTTAATATTAGTATTAAATATTAATTAAAAAAATTTAAAAAATTATGTTGTTTTCAAAACACTTTAATTTATTCCTGTTGTTAAAAATTTTACTTAAAAATAATTTTTCAACAAGTTAGACAATTTTTAATTAACAAAAATGTTTCAAACTTTTGTCTAGATTGTAAATTAAAAAAAGTTTAAATAATTGTCGTATAAATTTTTGAGTCGTGAAGCCTTTCTTATATTTTTTTTTTATTTTTTATATCTTGGGGCAGTCCACGAAGGCTGATGCCTAAGTACTAACGTACCGTGGGTGTCTTAAGTGAGGTGAGAGGGAGTTTGTTCACACGAGACTTAAATATTTGGAGATTGGGAGGAGAAGGAAAAACTTCTGCGGGCAGCAGATTCCATAGTCTTGACACTCTAGGGATGAAGGAACGAAGAAAGCGGAATGTTCGAGGCCTCTCTAACTAAGCTGTCAAAGGATGCATAAAAGCCGCACTACGTGTTGCTGCCAAAGAAGGAATTATACAGGCCAACTCCTCTGAGCAGAAGCCGTGAAAATACCTATAGAAGAGCGATACATCTCCTACAGCTCGACGGTTGGCAAGTAGAGGAAGCCTATCTGTAAGCGTGGGATTATTAATAAGACAAACGGCTCTTCTTTGAATGAAATCCAGAATGCTAAGTGTTGTAGGGGACGCCATTCCACAGACATGAGAACAATATTCTAAAGAGGGTCTGATTTGGGATACATACAGAGTATACAAATTGGAAGAAGAGAAATACTGTCTGGCTTGAAAGAGGAATTCAAGCTTTTTGAAGTTGCTGAAGCTATAGATGTAATGTGCTTGTGCCAGTTAAGGCAAAGATAATACTACTACGGATAAGATGAACCATTCAATGCTATATTTTTGATACCCCTAATGGACTTTGGCTAACGCGAGCCGATGTCCATCGAGAGATTTTCGCGCTATCCTTGAACGAAAGTTAAACAGTGTTGCCGGCAGTCCTTTACTAATGGCGTAATGAAACACGACTAGAAAAAACACAATCCGTTTAGCCTCCCGCTTTCGCTACTTCGTGTTCCGAATAAGGTACAAGCGACAGAAATTGGCAATGTCGCACGGTTTGTTTCGCTGGGGCAGGGGGTTTCGACTTAATTTTATTCGCATTTACGGAAGCATTGATATCTTCGAACTGATTCAAAACGCCCCATTTAAATGAACCATCTATTGGTAGTAGTATGATCTTTGGTTAAGGTTATTCTTAAAAGTAACGCCGACAAAATTAAACGACTCTGTTCTGCAAAACTTGGCCGCTCATAATTTAAGTTCTATTTTTAACTGAAATAAATTCTTTGAAGTGTTCTGAATACACCATATTTTTAAAAATTAATATTTAATACTTGGTATTCATAGATTTCGAGAAGGCTTCTACCTCGTAAGTCAACACAAAATGTTGCTAAGGCTGGCGGATTATCGTATTGATCATCGATATACTTCCTTATTAAAAAACATATACACACAGACCACTGCATGTGTAAGGTTACATGCAGACACAAATAAATTCCAAATCGAAAGAGAAGTTCGTCAGGGTGACACAATATCTCCGAAACTGTTTACCACCGTATTTGCCTCTAAAGAGAAAGAGAAACAAAGAGAGAGAGAGAGAGAGAGAGAGAGGAGAGAGAGAGAGAGAGAGACAGAGAGAGAGAGAGGGGAGAGAGAGAGAGAGAGAGAGAGAGAGAGAGAGAGAGAGAGAGAGAGAAGAGAGAGAGAGAGAGAGAGAGAGAGAGAGAGAGAGAGAGAGAGAGAGAGAGAGAGAGAGAGAGAGAAGAGAGAGAGAGAGAGAGAGAGAGAGAGAGAGAGAGAGAGAGAGAGAGAGAGATAGAGAGAGAGAGAGAGAGAGAGAGAGAGAGAGAGAGAGAGAGAGAGAGAGAGAGAGAGAGAGAGAGAGAGAGAGAGAGAGAGAGAGAGAGAGAGAGAGAGAGAGAATTTAAAGGTTATAAAGGGCGCATCAGTGACTAAGACTATTTAGCACCCTTTCTAGTGTGTTTTTTTGTAAACTGGCAAGAAATGGGCATAAATATCGACGGAGAGCTGTTAAGCCACATGAGGTTTCCTGACGATATTGTCATAACTGCCGACAGTATTGACCAGGCATAGACTATGTTGGAGAACTTTTATAAAGCGTGCAAAGAAGTCGGTTTAAAAATAAATTTTACGAAGACGCAGTGTATGACCAACCTTGTCATGAGCAAGAATACCTCAGTTGACGGTAGGAGTATTGAGTAGGTTGCCTCATATAAATATTTGGGACACGAGATCAGGATGGGCCGAGATAATCAAACCTGCAAGCTAAACAGGAGAATAGGCTTGGCGTGGGCGACATTTGGAAAGCTTAGAAATGTTTTCAAATCAAACATCCCTATATGCCTCAAACGAAAAACATACAATCAATGTATACTGCCAGTACTAACCTATAGGGCAGAAACATTAACGCTTACAAAAAAAAACGGCGCACAAGCTGCGAGTTGCTTAGAGATCTATTGAGCGGTCAATGCTGGGACTGTCTCTAACAGACAGGATACCTAATGTGACTACTATACGGCATAGAACGGGTGTGACCGATGTCATAGAGAGAGTTGCAACCTTGAAGTGGAACTGGGTTGGCCATTTGGCATGAACAACGGATGGAAGATGGTCAAAGCGTATTCTGGAGTGGAGACCAAGGCATGAAGCCTAGGAACAGAGGCAGACCACCAACAAGATGGACGGACGATATTAGGAGAATCCGGGGAAACTGGATACAGGACGCACAAGACCGAAAACGGTGGCAGACACTAAGGAAGGCCTCTGTCCAGCAGCGGACGCGAACGGCTGTTTGATGATGATTTAATACCCTAAAAAAAGTTATTTAGTGTGACGAACTTGGTTTTGACGCCGAGCGCGCAACCAAAAATGTCGCGCGAAGGCCCATTTTCAGCGTTAAATTAAAATTAAAAATAATTGAGATAGAGTTTCGGAAGTCGGATTTTTTTTTGAAAATTTTCTTCTCTTAAAGGACCTTTTTTGCAATTTCCCCTATCCCTTATGGTTTTTGAGTTATCAATGTTTTTTTTTTTGTTTTTTGTTAAAAACAAATGTTATATTTGTTGGCAGAAAAAATCCTTTAAATGCCTTTCCCAGATTGAGCTATCCCTGATAGTTTTTAAAGCCTTCTAACTATTTAACACACACAACATACTTCTTGATTACACCATTTTGGCGCGATCCTTTTAAATTTGGGTTTGAAATGATTTTAACTCGGTTATAAAGTATATTTGACAGAGTATTATTAAGGTATAAAGTGTCAATAAAAAAACGCTCCAGGGACCTATTATATAAAAAAAACTCTTAATATATCATCTAATTATGAATTTATTTGTTTTCCGTCGTTGTGCAAACAGCAAAGATGTTTCTAAAAGCGTAAACACAACTCGCCAATTAGTGCTGTTTATTTATTAGCGTTCGAAAACTTTTGACCGATTTTTTTTGCTAATGGGGTTTCACGTCAATTAAAAACGACTGTTTGTTTTGGCTAAAAAAACAGTCGGCGTATTAGTGCAGATGATTAAGTTCTCTGTACCCATAGTTTATTATTTTTGTCATTCTACAGCTTTTAAAAAGTAAAATAGTGTGTTTTTGAAAATATTTTAGCAAACACTTAAACAGTTTTTTTTTGCGAGGACTGGATATGTGGTATTACAAAAAAATGTAAAATAGCTATCTTTTGAAGTTTTTTCCATAAAATTTGAAAAAAATACGAAAATATTTTAAATTAAAACAAAAGAGATACGACATTATAGTAAAAATTTCCTAATAAGACACTCTACTTATTGTTTTTTTTAAAAGGTCTCATTTTTTTCGACAATTTAAAATAAAATGGATTTTATTACTAAAAATTTATTTAACAGAAAAAATTTAATTCATACGAAAAATTGGAAATTTAAATTAGAAGACAAAAAAGGTAAGAATGAATTAGTACAGTAACTGAGGACCTGAAAGTACCCAAAGCTGTAAATAAATCTGTACAGTTTTTATTTGGTGGCGCAATACTTACTTCTTCGCGGATGCTTTCGAGTGAGAAAAAGTTTATCACGATTCCGACGTGGGACCCGCTGAAAATGGACCCCCGAAGTCCCAAAAATTAGTTTTCCGCGAATATCTGCCAAAATATGCGAAGTACAGAATTTTTGTTAGGACAAAAAATGAAGACCACCTCGAAATCTACACAAATGGTCTTTACCATTTTTTTGCAACAACAATATTTTTCGCAAAAACGTCGAAAAATCCATAACAATCCACACTGGATAGATTTTCTAGAACTCCAGAAAACGGCAAAAAAAGCAGATGGGCCAAACAATTTTTTATCAAAACGGAAAAAAGATGGTGAAAGAAATTTTCTGGGATCATTGAACACTTGCTAAGGTCTCATTATAAAAAGAAATGTTAATAAACAACCATTTTCTTAAAAAATATCAATAAATTAATGAGATACTCTCGAAATATTGTGAAAAAAAAACTTTGACCGTTTTTTTAAATATTCTAGAAAAATCAGAATGGATTCAAACTCATATGCAATAATAGGTACGGGTTTTCCCATTTCGATGAACTTTGAATGATTAAAAAATGTACATTATTTCCTGAGTAATGAAACAATTCGTCCGTCCGCTTATAAGTGAATTCATCAAGATAGCGGCATTCTAGCGGTAGAGCGGCAGTTGAAATGAGGGGACTATTGGGTCTCGTTATCTCGAAAACTATTGATTTTTCGAAAATGGCTATTGGCTATTTTACATTTTTTAAATAGAAAAAGTCACAAATATTTTCCGTTAGTCCCCGTTGGAGTGCTCATATCTAATGTGGTATAATATGTATTATATTCTTAGTAAACGAAACAAAATAAACAGAACTACGAATAAAATCCTGCCGGCATTTTAAATTCCAAGATTCTTAGTTATAACCTTAGAAACTTAAGTTTATTTAGATTACCAAAATAAAATATCCCCTAAATATACGATTTTACCGCCCCTGTCAAAATGTGCTGTTTTCAGTATTGGGAAATGCCCCATAATTGTAATTAGTCAATGAATAAATAAATATGTAAACGAGTCAGTCATAAGTACATAAGTTAATACTTACTTTTATGCTAAACTTCTCTTTGAACTACTAAAAGTAGAGGTGGATTTTATTATTTGCCATGTAGCGCGATAATTTGTTCATCTGAAAATAAAGAGAAAAAATTAGTAAATATTTTTTATATTTAAAATTAATTCTTTTACATGCTGAGATAGAAGGAAGTAAATCTAATCATATTTTTTAATTACCTCTATGATGTTTTCGAGCTAAATCTTTTTGTGCGAGTAAAGATTGTTTTTAAAATTTGTCATATTCTAACCTATATTTTACTAACTTTAAGGTAGTTTTCATATTTATATCTATATATCGCACTCAGATGGCGTAATTGTCCATTTCATGAACTGAATGTCCAGTTCCTGAAGTGGAACCAGATAGTGTAATAATATTTTATTTCACTATCTGGACAATATTTTTGTCCAGTTTATGAAATTGATATACCATTTTTCCACTTGGTGAAACGAGACGGTATTACAGTATCTGGAAACAAAAATCATCCAGTTCCTGAACTGTATATTTGACATTTATCTATTTACTGTAATACAAGGCAATGACCCAACATTTTTGGTTAGTTGTGGTTAGTTTTTCCGTGTTATGTTGATCAAGAAGCGTATAAAAATTGTCTTTGATATTAAACATTGTTGCTCAAGTAGTTCAATATAATGTTCATGCCATTCAAAACAATGACGACTGATTGTTTAACTAAGTGGACAAATGCCAAATATACAGTACAGGAACTGGATAATTTTTGTGTCCAGATGGTATAATATAATAAAAAGTTACATATTCATTTTATGAACTAGACATAACAATTGTCCAGATAGTGAAATAAAATATTATTACACTATCCGATTCCACTTCACGAACTGGTGGGGTAGGTAGGTTTAATGTGAGTGGACTTTTTACATCTTTCTATATTTCTCTCAATAGGATCGCACTTCTAACGAATCCGATACCAGATTGGGAGAGAGGTCTTACATCTCCTCTTACTCGTGTCGCTACCGGACACGAGCACAATGTGTTCTGATGTGTTCTGGTGTCCCTGTTTCCTGTAGAGTATGACGAACAGACGATTAGATAATCATGTCCTTCTCTCCCGGTCTAGAAATGTGGGTAGCTACCAGGTCCTTGTTATAGGAACCAGATGTTCCTTCTGATGCGCAATTTCCGGCCTTACCCTATGAAAACGGTCCTATCCGCTTTCTGTTTAAAGCCAGGAGACCATTTTCCCTATAAAGGCGGTTCTGTCCGCCTTCTGTTTGGATTCAGGCATCCTTCCTAAGAACCTGTTTGTTCGGGATGGATTAGCCCTTTCCCGTGAAACAGGCGCCGGTGACTTCAGGGGCACCTTTCGAAAAGGATTCACCCGTTTCGCTCGGCGCACCTTTGTCTGCTTGTGATCTTGAGTGGCACCTCTCGAAACGGATTTATCCGTTTCGGTCAGCGCACCTTTGTCACTTTTTTCCTATGAAAGCGGTTCTGTCCGCTTGCTGTTTGGAGCTAGGAAAGTAATAGTCCACCATGGCAGAGCCCCGCATTACCGCAGTACGGCTAGAGACCCTGAGAGGTGGCCCTGTGTCTCAAAGGCACCGTTGGAGACACCTGTTTAAGGCACAGGATGTCATTCACTCATCAGCACGGTATGCTAACACCTTGAGTTAAGCCTTGTGTTCATCTTAGCTTCGGATCCCGTTCCGTACGCTAGCCAAAAGAGTTGCCGATAACCAGCAACTCTAGCGCATGTTCCAAAAGATCCTACTGGGCCCAACTACGACAACGACGTGTGAACACAGCGGTTGGGCTGGCACGAACTGGACATCCAGTTCACGAAATGGACAACTCCGCCAAGTGGGTGCGACATATACATATTTTTTACAAAAAAGCATGGAGTTGGCGACTTTTGAGCATCCAAGTTGTGTAAACTTTAATGGTCATTTTTTAACAAGAAAATTGCAGAAAATTAAGTAAGATGGGAACCTCAATCATGATCGAACATCTATCTGCTCTTGACTGTCCTTTTAAAACGAACTTTGGCCGATCTTTGCGCCAGATTTCGGCGCGAATAATAATGGTCCTAAAGTACACTGTTTCCCTTTTGCGAAGGCCTAAAAACCTACATCAAATGGGGAGGGCCGCGAAACCATCCATATTCGCATGTCACGGCTTCCACCGTCTTTCGCGTCAAGAGTGTAGTGCCGTCGTTAGAATGTAATATTTAAGACATAATCGACTGTTACCAAACATAACACCGGCTCTGTATTCATAAAATAAACGAAATAAAGTAAAAATATGACAATACCAAATCTTTTTATACATTTTCATTAAAATATAATGGTTTTTTTCATTTATTTACATATTTAAAATACAGCCTATTTTCTTTTTCTCTCATAAATAACTCAGCATTCTACTGTTATTTAAATCCATTTTACAAATTCAATACAAGCTATTTAAATGAGCAGGCATCTCCAATTTTTAAATTATCTTCAACAATGGGAATCGTAAACACCGAGAAGCCATTATTTAATTTACAGTTATTTATTTAAATTTCAAGTTGATACTAGACAAATTAGATACCTATAAAAACCAGCGTTAACAAATTATAGATATGCCTATCAGGGACATTGAAAAAAAAACTTTTTCTACAAGGTTCGATTTTTAATGCATGCTGTCAGTGTCTAAAATGTTATTTTTTAACACTGTTAAAAGTAATTACTTTTAGCACTTGTGCTAAAAGTGATTTACTTTTAACACAGATAAGAAATTACAGCAACGTAATACTTAGATCAAAATGAATTATTTATTTAATTAAAAGTACAATTACTGAAAATACAATTAGAATAAGAAACTCAATGGTTAATTTCAATCGTGGTTGTTACGCAATTTACTTTGGTAAGATATGTACCCGGACAGGAAGCAATGTCATCCATAAAAGTTTTGCACATTTAATTGGAAATTTTCTTTTCTCTTGTCTTCTTTATAACCCTCTGCTACTGTACTGGACTTCCATTCACCGTGTCTCTTAATTGTAGTATGATTAGCACCATAGTACGCCAACAGACTGGAGTTATGGCACATTTATTCTTTAAGCATCTTATAAAACTCTTGAATGGTTAATATTCACTGGACAAAGGCTTATGTACTTTTTATAATAGTTCATATACAAGGTACCACTAATTACAAAGGTTCGTTGCACATTAGTTTTTATGTCTGGTATATGCACAATTAGTGAAGTTCCCAAATCTTCTATGAAATTTAATATTAAGTTACACAGTTTTTCTCGACGACAGGCTCCAAATACATACAAGATTGCAGCTACTTTTTGCCTTAGATATATTTCATCCGGGGCTTTAGCGAGAAATTTGTTGATTCGTTCTCTGTCAATATTTTAGACGTTTCGATTTAAAAAGACAAATTGCTTGTATATTTCCCTATGTCCTGGCTATTTATGTTCATCATCGCCTTTAACATGAAGTAATTTGACCACAGCGAAGACGATTTCTATATTTTGGACTTTTCTTCAAAGTACGCAAGGAGTACTTTTTCACTGGCATTCTTGCCTCTAACATTTTTAGAAACGATCGTATGAAAATTCGTATTGTTGATTTGAGTTACTGGGCAATATTATAAAAGTAGCTTTATTGGCAGTTTCTTCGATTTTCACCGGGGAAATTCATTGTTTTGATCACTTTCCATCGAACAAGAATTCGCGATAATTTAACATTACTCGTCAACAAAGACAAATCAACAAATTCGAGTTTTTTTTTTACTTTAGCAACTTATTTCATAGATAAATTAGTTGAAATTAGATTTTAAAAATAATAATAAAGTCGACAATAACAAAGTCATTAAACTTCCCTTCTCACAAAATAAAATGTCATTTTTAGCCCTTATATCATAAATAACTCTTTTTTCTCCGAATGACATTAAAACCGGCTTCTTAATGACACTTGATAGGCTTTAAAGATGTATTTTTCCTGTCCAGTCAGAAAAAGTGGACTTTTCCTGCCTAGACAAAAACACATCCTTTATTTATGTTTTTTTTCGAGAATTGGTTCAAATTTTATTACCAAATCCTATATTTTGCAAAAAATCTATGTTTTTCTAAAACCTACAGTCTATTTCATGAATCTGCTGTATGTGTGTTCATATACAGTTCTCTCCTTATTCGGTAATAGATTCAATTCCACGTCTCGCGCCCGGTCTCTTATCTCAGGTGGTGTTAATGGTAATGTAATAACTTATACTCATCTTTAATTAAATTTGTTTTGAACACTTACTTGATCATTTTTTCTAATTGACAATGACGTTAAAATAAATATAAACAACTAAACAAACGTTATCAGCGGTAAACATAATGAAAAAGAGCCAGTTACCTTTGTTATTGGATATTGATAATAAAAAGCAAATAATAAATATAAAAAAGTGAATTTTGGGGGAAATTAACACAAATTTGGACAAACAATTATAGGTTTTACACTGCAGAAAAGCAGATTTAATGCTTCGGCTGATTTCCATGAAATACTAGCCGCGGCATTAAATCCTATGCTTTTCTGCCTAATAAACCAAATAAATATTATTGTGAACTTAAACTTTAAAAGCTATAATATTTAAGTGACATACTTAAAAACTTTATGTTTTTTTACTGTATGTATACAGGAAAAACTAAAATCAATTAAAAAAAAGAGTTTTTGGTGTAATTTCTAATGAAGACAATAATATTCAAACAGCAAGTGCTATGTGTAAAACTAAAAGAAAATATTAAATAGTTCCAGTTTTTGTTACTTTTCTAATATGACATATAGCATAAAAAAACTCTATATACTATAGTTGACCTTTTAATAGGGCGAGAAACAATATTTCACCGCTCTAGCTATATTTTGGCTGAAAGTTGTTCTATATATTTTTTCAGGGAACACTAAAAATGAAATATTTACCACCAACCGCCTTTCATAACAATATCGGTGTACCAAGCGCTATTTTCAAAATTTGAATTAAATTTTACACGTATTTCTGGCTTCAGCTTTAATAACAGAATAATCTGCGCTACGCCGAAAAACCACTAATGTCAAATACAAAATCGTAATCATGGATATTAACTGTTTCGGAGGGTTTATTTTGGCCCTCTCTTCGTAGGGTTCACGTTAAATATATGCCAAAAAGTTCTTTTTGCTAAACAAATTAATTAGTTACAGTTACTTTCATTAAGCTACACTGTTGCTTAAAAAAAGGATAACTTCGCAGTGACGTCATTAACTGGGGCATACCTTGTGTGGTCTTAAGTGTACTAGAGTTTAAGGGAACTTATAGTAACCCTGCCATCGGGTCCTTCTTAATAAACCAAAGGTGTTATGTTTTGTTGCAATACTTAACACAAAAATCTTTTTTTAAAGAAAAATACTGTTCGTTTAATGAAACCCCGATATATTTTCCTTAATTTTAAAAATATATTATATTCTAAATTTAATGACCCCTCATATGTTATTTTTTGACCCTTCTGCTTTAAAATAGTAATTTTTTTAAATGCTAATCTAGAATGCCATCACCAGAGCTGTCGGTAATTGAATTAAAATAATTGAAAAATCGTATTTAATTACTTCTTAGTAATTGAATACTTTAATTCAATTACTTTTTGGAAAAAGTAATTGTATCTAATATATCAATTCTGTAACTGTTTTTCACGAATCCCAAGTAATTCAATTACTTAGAAAGTAATTTTATTACCTATAAAGTAATTAAATTACTTAGAAATTAATTCAATTACCTAATAAATAATTGAATTACAAAGAAAAATTTAATAGCCTTTCTTTATAGAAAAACTGTCGGAATTTTGACCAGCCAGAGAGAGCATCTTTAAACACGGCAGGTCGCTTTGAATACAGCGAACGCCGCCTCCGCGCCATCTTAGTATTTTCGATTGATGCTTACCGCCACCGTTTTTATACTTTTTTGTGAAAAATCTGGTGATGTTTGGTAGAATAAAAAGAATTTTATTCTAGAGTCATTTAATGTTAAACTTGCCGAGAATAGAGTAGTTTGAATAGTGTGACGTGCGCGTGTAATGCATATTAGTATAAATATTTTATATTGTATCGTGTTTAATATATGTGGTAATTTAAATAAAGTAATTGCCAAAATATTAAATTATTTTTGGTTTTAATTAATAATTAAATTACTTTTAACAAACATGCTAGTAATTGGTAATCGTAATTTTCAACTACTTAGAAGAGTAATTGGTAATTGTAATTGAATACCTTTTTAAAAGTAATTGCGACAGCTCTGGCCATGACTACTTTAAAACGGTTATATTTAAATAGGTAGCCATGGAAATTTGTTTAAAATATTCCTTTGTTTTTTATTAGTTCTCCTAGACTTGGTAAAGACTTGCAGAATCTTATTTAAGGCTATATTAAAACGAGGCCGGTTAGTAAGCATATTCTAAAAGGCCATATTGTTGCAAATACTTTGGTGCCGCATGGTCCGTCCTTTGGGTACGACTGATTCAAAAAAACAATTACTTATTTTGTTGTAAAAAGGTAATGGTATTATTTTAGGATCATTAACCCGATCCGTGGTAGCCGTAGGAAACAAAAGACGATTCAATCAATTTGCCATGGCTATCTGATTTTAAATTAAACCTTTAAACGTAATCATTGCTCTTTAAATTGGAATTTACAAAACTACGCATTTTAAACTAGAAGTGTCAAAAAATTAGATATGAGGTGTCATTGTATTTAAAAATGGTAAACTTATTTAAAACTTAAAAGTACTAGTCTTTTGTAGTTTGTGCAATTAGACCTTTTATCCATCGAAGAAAAAGGGGAATAATCGTTACCAGTGTGCGCTTTAAAATAGGCATATTGACTATGCGCTGATCATTTATTGGATGATTGCAATTTATTAACTAGCAAATAGAAACTGCAATAAATAACTGTCTTGAAACAATTATAATCAGCAGGCCATCTTATTTTTTAAATTAAATTTCGTTAAGCTTAGATGGCATACTAAGTGTAAATTGTTCCAAGATGGCTATTGTTTGCACTTTTCAGGTGTATTTTCTAGTCAATAAATTGTAGTAATCCTGTAAAAGCTATCAATAAATAATCAGTGATGGGCTGGACGGTGTAAATAAGTTGATTTAATATTATACATAAGCAATGCTTAAAATACTTGTGTCTGAGCGTTCTATAGAGGATATGATCATTTCAATAAGGATGAAGCACGTGTAATCGACTTAGCCAGCTCCGGAGCCTTCCAATAAGTTAAAGACTTTGTCAATTTAAAGCAATTAGCGTCAGTACTCATATTTTCATACGATCATGAGATTCATCGTATAAATAAAGTA
This sequence comes from Listronotus oregonensis, assembly GCA_019359885.1. NCBI lineage: Eukaryota > Metazoa > Arthropoda > Insecta > Coleoptera > Curculionidae > Listronotus > Listronotus oregonensis. Next base: position 52,294 of record JAHBCN010007078.1, on the reverse strand, counting down.
AACATGTTAATGGCAATACAGTATTTAAAAAAACATGATCCAATTAAGTATTTTTCCCGCCGGGCTTAAATATAGCCTAAAATTGATTTTCTTTTTAAAAATATAAAAATATATTTACCATGTTTAAAATTCGGCAAACATTTTAATAGGAAAGAGAAAAATCAAAACATTTGATATTCTAAATATATTATAAAATTTATATTTCATTATAAGCTTCTCTTTCATGTTTCATTATTTTTAATATTAAAAAAAAAAAACAAGTTTCCTTTTAATAAAAGGTAAACAGAAAAAATACTTTTTTAATTATAAAAAATATGCCTTTAAATATATATATATATATATATATATATATATATATATATATATATATATATATATATATATATATATATATATATATATATATATATATATATTTTCCTTTCACAGCTATGTGATGTGTATTGTAATGACAAAATTATTGCAGCTCGAAGAATCTTTAATTTTGGAGAAACTGGATGAGAAAAACATGGTTTTTTATTTCTGTTCGTCGATCTGTCTGCTAATCTGTATGTATATTTTGGCTGTTTTTAGGCGTTATTGATTCAAAAAAAGTAACTCTTTCACAAAACATTATTTAAGTTAACGAGATCACAGGTGAATGTTAATTAGATTAAAATATATCTTAATTTATTTTTTGATAAAGCTTTTATATGGACTACAACCGCGCAAGCCCGGTTCTATTTTGATCGGTTTTATTTTTATTTTCCTTAAATCTCCTTTCTGCAACAAAGCTAGTTTTAAGCAGCTCTTAAAAAGCAAAGAGTAACATTAATTTCACCCTTAAAATCCTGAAAAGAAACGACTATGGTTATGTTCAGTGTTTTTTAAGATTATGTAAATGGCTCGATGTTGCGCCAGTGAGTTGGAATTCCTGTTTGTTTGAAATGCAAATAGTAAATATTTTATTCTCTAAAAGGGATTTTGATTTTCGTTGTTTGGTTCTGACTGCAGGGCAAACAAAAATATATACTATATTTAAACAAACACTTTGTTTTGACTGCAAGGTAAATTAAATACTGTTTGTTAACGAATTATTTTAATAATAAATAAGAAAAGTTCGTAATCGAACAGACCTATGATAAATGATGTCTTAAGTTCGACCGTAACCATTAGGATCTTGGAACCTATAGGAGATACAAAGGTGGTCAAATTGAGGCATATGCCGTTTAGGAGGTTTAGAAAATCGTTTTTATTTTTCTCTGGCTTCATTGATAAATTTGCAGCGCCACTTTTTCTCAGCTATTTAATAGTACTGTTAGATTTCACATCAGACGTTTCGTCACCCAGCCACCATCATCAACTTAATTTTTTTCTTATGGACGCCATACTGGATCTTTACTTTAGTGCTCCTTATTATGATTTTAATAATGCGTTATATATTACACTTTAAAGCTTTATAACCATATTTATTTCTAAAAAATAAATATTCAAGTAAATTTCTAAGTACATGAGACTATATCATAGATAACCTAACTTTAGATATATAATGGCTAATCGCATTTATGGCAAGTTTAGGACCTTGCGCACTAAACAAACGATAGTGTCATTAAGCATGCGTATTTAAAAAGCAGGACCAGTGCCGGACTCAGAAATTTGTATGTCAATAATTAATTTATATTTATGAAATTTATTTTTTATATATTTAGATACTAAATTCTTTTATTTTACGTTTCTATTCATATATAAATTATGTTAGGTAGTAATATAAACAATAAGGTAACAAAATTTATATTGCAAAATTTAAATAAGACCCAGTTTTAGTACCGCCGTAAAATGGTTTGGAAACTGTTAGAATTTATTAAACGCGTGACTGTCGACTTTAAACGGTTTTATGTCAGTTCAAAAACCACGAAGTTTGAACGCTTTCAATATATTTAAAGGGTTTTGCTTTCCTTGGGGATCAGTGAAGGGATCGTGTAATACACTGTCACCTGTTGTTTGGGAATGGGTTTATTTGACTGGACTTGCATATGGCCGTACAATAAACGGTTTTTTGCGAGATTGGAACAGACTTATACACAGAAGGGTAAAAATGTTTATACAGATAACCCTTTTCCTGCTTACACTTATGTTTTCGATAGCGATAAAAGGATATTCTAAACATCTTAAATGTATTTATACAAAACGAGCATTTATTTAGTAGAGGCAGCCATGCCGTTTGGCAGTGCGAAAGAGAAAAAAGAATCATAGTATAACCTTTCTCCGTAGCTCCAACTAACGTGTCGATAGAACGACGCGGAGAGACCGACAAATCAGCACGCAGAGCAAGGTATATATATTCTTTTCACCGACCAATGAGCGCGTTGGAGGGAGAAAAAGGTTATACCGCTATTTTTTCTTTCTTGCACAAATGATTGTTTTCCAGGTGGCAAGAGTGCCTCTAGTAGGTATATGCTCCAAGGGAATATGTTTTATGTTGTAATCATACTTACTGACTTTTTAGATTAATGCAATACATTTTTTGTTCAGATTTTTAAAGTGATTTTTTTTCAATTATGATTGAGTTAGAGTTATGTTCGGTCGTATTCGACATTTTTTATTATTATTAACTACAACGCATCCATTGTGAACCAGTACAAAAATTCGTGGCTTTCCATAGCTGTAACATTTAAAAAACTAGAGGAATTTAAGGAGCTGACAATGGATAATATGTTTATTTTTGATTAAGAACAACATCTAAACAAACCAATGTGTTTCACTGGTTCAAAAAACCAGTAACCATGGTTTTTTTAACCAGTGTAATATATATTTTGTTTGTCATCAATTGACGAAGTACGGCACTGGCCGGCGACGAATTTGTGGATAAAATCGATTTGCTAGTCCGTTCTGCGCATGATTTAGGACCCTAAGAGATGACTAGAGCCACGGCGCACGGACACATTTTTTCGCCCATAAAATCTCACTTTTGAACCGCGCATCTGATACCCTTTACCGGTCCATATTGAGGTCAGTGGACTATATTAAACCATCTGGACACACAAATCATCCAGTTCCTGTACTTGTATATTTGGCATTTGTACATTTAGTAAAACAATCAGTCGTCGGTGTTTTGAATGGCATGAACATTATATTTAACTACTAAAGCAAAAATGCGTAATATAAAAGATAATTTTTATACGCTTTTTGATCAAATTACACGGAAAAACTAACCACAATTAACCACAACTAACCAAAATGTTGGATCATTGCATTTAATTACCATCTGGACACAAAAAACATCCAGTTTCTGTACTGTATATTTGGCATTTATCTACTTACTGTAATAAAATGCAATGACCCAACATTTTGGTTAGTTGTGGTTAATTGTGGTTAGTTTTTCTGTGTAATGTTGATCAAGATATAAAAGAGAAAATAGGAAAATTTAACGAATTTTTTAACAGCAAAATTTATTTTAATTTTAGTGCATTTAATTAGATCAGATTTTGAGTCCCCAGATTCAATATTAATTAAAGCTCTTGTTAAAGAGCTATTTGTATTAAAGTTGCCAATTAGTAGCTATATTTAGGCTAACTTACATATAAAATTTAGAGTTCCGTGATAATCGCATTAAACATTAAACTAAGTCTTAAGTTTTCTAAAATAGGACAGTGAATATTCCTTTCTGCAACTCCCTAATACTAGACATAATAAGCAACTAACTTCGTTCTAATTTGCCGTGAAATGCAGTTTTCATTACATTTGAAATGTCGGGGAAGGCAGGGTAAAGCAAACAGTAAAAACTTTAATCTCTATTATATCTTAATTGGGAAGCAGGGTTAAAAAAACAGTTTTTTAAACATTTTGTCTTTATTATTAAACAAAGAAAATTTAATAATACAGACAGATCAGTAAAAAACTTGCCAAGTTAAAAAGGTGTGAAACAAATTTTGAACATAACTTGGTCTAATTTTAGATCTCGGTACTTTTAGAGGCCAAGATTTTTGGATAGGAAGTTGGCCCTTATTTTATGTAAGTGTTTTTAATGGGATAACACTTATTTTACGATGCATACACATATTTTTTTTTAAATTAAAACGACATATTTTTAAACACAATTAATTCTTTTGATCCCCAAAATAATTGTAGAGCGATAACTGTAAATAGTACTTGCTTTTTTAATCTAAAAAACGTATTAAAACAATATGTCATGATTGTTGCAACAAATTGCATATCTACATTACTTTTTTATGAAAAGTGACAAATTTACTCCGACTACCCCTACGATATTATTTTCTGTCTCTTAGGAAACACAACTTTAAATTGTGAAATACTACTGTTGTCTTTGTTTCGAGAGTACTCGTGCAGTGCCATAAAGTTTTGATGTTAAAATTAGGTTTAATGTTAAATACTGAGTTTTGCAAGAATAAAAGTTTAACTGGGAGTTTAGTAGTAATTTTAATTAAGTCAAAGAAATATTTGATAATTTTAAACATGGAGAAGAAAGTTGTGTTATGACGCTTAAGATTAGCATTAATAATGCCTTGTAGATCAAAAAGAAAGTGTCAATCTGAAGATGTTTATGTACAGGGTGTCCCAAACTGGACGCGTTCT
>JAHBCN010007078.1:0-45504 GCA_019359885.1 Listronotus oregonensis | reverse complement strand
GGTTAGAAGGCAGGGGAAAGGGAAAAAGGAAATATCCGATTTGTGCTGCCTTAGGTGCGGGCGCGGCACCTTAAAACCGTTTTAACACATGCAAAATAAAAAAACCCCATTGGTTTGCTCTACAATTTTTTTTAAAACCCCTTTTTTTTGGGGAAAATATTTTCACCGAAAAAAAAGTGTTTCAGTCGTGCTACAATGGGATACTTAACATGCCTCAAGGAACACGATTTGAAAAAAAAATATAACCCAAAAAGGACAGAAGTAGTGGGCGATTTGCGGTAAATGTTTGGGGGTGGCTGAGTGCACAGGGACTTGGTGTACGTTATTTTATCAAAGGAAGGTTCAATGTGGAGGTATAGATAGATCTACTACACAATATTATGCTTCGTGTATCAGGGTTTTACCGTGGCACGCACGTAGTCCAGATTTAAATGTTATGGAAAATGTTTAGGCCCTATTAGTTAAAAAAAATAATAGGGAAAATGAGTTTAGGCCGAAAAACGTAAACGAACTTAAGGATAAAATTTTAGAAGCGTGGAATGAGTTACGAGGAAATCCGGACTACGCCCAGGCTTTAGTCCATTCGATGCCTGGAAGGCTAAACTCTGTCTTAGAGAAAAACGGGGCCGCAATAAAATATTAAATAGGTTTGAAGGAATATTTAAGTTTGTTTGAATTTATATAATTGTTAATTAATTTATTAATTTGTTCGTTTTTATAAAATATAAATATTTTCTTTTACCTTTTTGCTATTTAAGTAAAAAAGTAAAACTAGGTAAAAAAGAGCCAGAAAAGTCAAAATTTGACATATTTTTTTGCCCAAGATTTAAAGGCCGTCCCTGTACCTACTCTTTGTAAAATATCTTTTTAATAAAGGAGGTGATAGCGGGAAATGTTGATATTTTATGTGCTGCCTTGGTAAAGATGATTTTTGTAATATTTCTCTCTTTTCCCCCTCTTTTCCCTGGAACCTCTTGATTACTACCGAAGGCAGTTTTTTTTTACCAACCCCCTTTTCATAAGCCCATTGGCCTTTTCCTTCTACCATTCTGTATAACCCGAGACTGGTTAGTTTTGATATTTGTTTCTTTCCTTCTTTTGGGCTTTCCAAAATTTGCTGTTTTTGCCAATTTTGCCTTGGGTCTTTTAAATCTCTTTAATTTATAAAAATAATAATAAATAAACTTTAACCAAATATTACCAAATCTAGTAATTTTAATCTAAATAATATGTTAACTGTTTAAAGATGGTAAGAAAGTAAAGTTGAAGTCACAAAGCCTTTTCTCACACATAAGAACATTTTTTCTATATAAGTCATGTTCCCTATATGTCGTCTTAAGATATTTATACATCCCGTCCCGAGAGAAGAAACATTAAGGGTCTGACTTATAAACAGGAATGGCTGACATTTTTATGCAGGGAAACCGTAAAAGCTGAAAAGGCCGGTATAAAAAAGGCGCGATGCTTTTATTATTCATCCACTTTATAAGTCCCGCTTTTTCTTTTTTTAGAAAGGGACATATATATTATTTGGAATTTGTATAGAAATATATAAAGAAATAGTTCTATTCAGATAATTAATAAAGAAGACAAATACTGGTTTATTTGCATAAAGGGACATTTTGTGTGTATTTTTCCGTAAGATCACAAATGAATACTTAAAAACCCAATTTTAAATCGGATAATTAGTTAAACTTTATAGAGTACAATCGAAAATTGTCTTTGAAAGAAACAAAGTGAAGGTGTATTAAAGATAAAAGTAGTGCTTAGTTAAGAACTCTTGGAGATGATTCTGATAGAGTATTAACCTTTTCGAATCAACAGCATTCACACAAACCTGAGTCAGTAAATTTTTTGGTTAGTTTCATTCATCATTATTATTAGTAGTATTAGGTTTTGTTTGATCATTTTATTTTGTTTTTCTTAAAGATAATGTAGCATTAGATAACTTAAATAACATGGTAAATTGAATTTTACCTACTTTTAATTTTGAGTCAAAAATGTTCAGGGTGTCCAATTTTCGTTGTCATTATGGGGTTTCTCCGTTGCTAGAGGAGATAAAAGGTTGCCGTTTACGCAAACCTAGGCTATTTTTTCGAGAAACGAAAGATGCAAAATCTTAATTTTCCTAGCCCTCTTTGTTTTTGAGCTACAGGGTGAAATTCAAAATTTACACTTTTAGGGAATAATTCGTATCTCGGCTCCCTGATTATCTATCGAAAACGCAAAAAAATACTCTTATAGAACTTTTTACGTATAATTCAGCGGCCGGCCAGATTTTTTTTTAGAGCCACTGTTTTTGAGATACGACCCAAAATTATGATTTTTTAAATGGGACCCCCTGTATTTTATTATGTCATTAGATTCCCCTATTTTTTTCATTATAATGATATATAATAATTACCACTTTTGCATCTTGAGATGTCAAAAACCTCAGAAATATGAAAATTTAATATGTTATTTTTTAAGTTGGCCGTGATTTGCACATTAGAATTCCCAAAAATATTTTATACGTTTTATTTTGATGATTTTAAAAAATTAGAAGATATGCTCGAAATGGTTGTCATTTTCTCTCACACAGTTTTCACACACTTTGGTAATTCTGCGCAATGAATTTAATATCGGTGCGGGATGCTTTGTATCTGTCTAAAAGCCTCTTGAGTGGCATAAAGAATATCTTCAACTGTAGTGTTTCGAGTTCTATAAATTAAATTCTGTAAAAAGCCCCAAAAACAGAAGTCTATACTGTCTAACAATTTGGGCATTATATGCTAGAGCACCAACTTGCTGGAAAAATATATATTGGCGATTCGCTAAAGGAACATCGTCTAATAGTTCGGGAAGAGTATTTTCTAATATTCGAAGATATCATTGTGGTTAATTTTCAAATTCTTTATTTGCAGCCATTCTTTGAATTTAAAACTGGAAAGAATACCCTCAGTCTGATAGCGATGTTGACAACTGTATATGTTACAATTTAATTTCTTTTGTTTTCAAGGCTTACTGGCATTAGACTATCATATTATATTCCAAATTTTCAGAAAAGATTGTGAAATATTTTATTTAATATGTTGTATACCTTTAAGTATACTTTTTTCCACCATAAAAATAAAAAAAATAAAATGTTTTTAATAATTTTGAAATAGAAATCACGGCCAACTAATAAAATAACACATCAAATTTTAATATTCCTAAGGTTTTTGACATCTCAAGATACAAAAGTGGCAAGTATTATGTATCAATCTAATGGCAAAAGGTAGGGCAATTTAATGACATAATAAAATACAGGGTGTCCCATTTAAAAATCATAATTTTTTGTCAGTAGGTTTGAAAAAAAGTCGATCCTGCCGCTGAATTATACGTAAAAAGTTCTATAAGAGTGTTTTTTACCTTTTCGATGGGTAATTAGCTTAAAAACAAAGAGGGCTAGGAAAATTCTGATTTTGGCATCTTTTGTTTCTTGAAAAAGCAGCCCATCAGGTTTGTGTAAACGGCAACCTTGTATCTCCTCTAGCAATGGATAAACCCCATAATGACAATGAAAATTGGACACCCACAAAATATTATAAAATTGGCTCGGCTTTAATTTGTAACGCATTTTAATAAATAAGTTAAATATATTCTCGGGTCGAGATGGGCGGTTTCAAAGCAGGACATATTTAGTATCGGGCCGAGATGGGCGAAATATATACGGCATTCCTAATCCCTCGGACCAAAATTTGCGACGCTCAACGTGTAATCTCAAGCTGCCTAATTCAAATAAATTGATGAAAAATCGGTTGTCATTCCCGAAAAAAAACATTGATCAAAATGTGCCGTTAGAATTAAGAACTTTTTATTAAAAAAAAGCTAATACCATTTATTTCTAAAGCTGACATTATACCAACTAAAGTCTTTTATTTTGCTTTCAAACAAACTTACATCCAAGCCTACTTAAATATTTAAATTAAAGCATTTCGTTGCATCAAGACAATACACATCCGTATTACGTTCCTTTCATCTCTATATACGTCTATTCTCAAGATATTTACGCGTCTTACTCTACAAGCAAACAGACAAATAATGTTCAATACGTGGAAAATAACATCCCTTCACTTTGATGTATACATTATAATAAGACTCTCTAAGGCGTTAGCTTTAGCAAAGAACTACAGCCTAACCAATGTGAAGATATCCTGACTTTACAGGGAAAGTAAACGTATAACTTTTGCACAAGGAAGTTTAAAGGTGTATGGAAGCCCAATGCTATGGCCCATTTGATCAAAAAATGTCCAGCCCAGTATGAAAATAACTGTCAGAGTTGGCCCCGCCGATTTTGCGCAATAACGAAATTCCACGAAATTATTTAATGTGTTGCCTACTTACACACTGATAAATCAGTGTGTAAGTAGGCAACACATTATACTTTTATGAGAGCCGTATTAGTTTCGATTGTTTTGCTTTGTGTGATTATATTTTGTGGTTGCAGAAGTTTTTTGGATTGATAAAGACCTTCTTATTTTAGTGATAAGTGTTTATTTAATTGTGACTATAATTTTGTGTTTATTGTTTGTTACTTATAATATCGTAACAAAATGACTAGAGGTTGTATGGTTTTGTCTTGCAAATCCAAGGGTAACATACCCGGCATTTTTTACTTTAGGTTAGTATTTCTTATATTTAAATTAGGTGCTTCTTATGAGACGTAACGTTAGGTAACCGAATAAATAATAATAATATATCAATTATAAATAATAGAAAATGAAAATTTTGATAGGAAATAGCAGTGAGAAAAGTAAGGCAATCTTAACAATCTTTTAGATGATTTCCACAATGTTTGTGGGTTTCTGTGGTTTATTAAAAAGAAATAAGGTTTAAATTTAGGTACTTTTATTTCATTTAATAATTTAGTACATTCTTTTAAAGGATCAAAATTATTAATTACTGGGCAGACCAGGCAAATTTTAATATATACAGGTCCCTCTAATTGAATAAAAGAAATACAAATTTTATGTTAAAGTTCTTTTTGCTTTTCCTGTATTGTAGAAATTTAATTGTTTTAAAATTACTGTTACAATGGATTAAAACCTTTTTGGGTTTAACCAAAAAGGTTACTAATCATTTTTAACCACTGTTATTCTGTCTCATGAATGTTTGTTATTAGTGAAAAGTATATGCCTAAAAATCAGTTATAAAAATTTTCACTTTTAATGTACAACCACAATCTTAGGATTAGATTAAACTCATTTACACTATCTTGCCCTTCTTTTATCACAAAATTGGTGATAAGTACATGAAACTATCATACAATGTTTGAAATTTATTTTTTAAAAATTGTGTTTTTATTTATTTACAAAGATTTTTGGTAAAAATACAAAACTCCCAAAAATATCGACCATTTAAATAGAAGGCTGTAAAGTGGCGCCATCTATTCTTTCCATATTATATCAGATGATATAAAATCCAATATTACACAATAATTTTAAATATTCTATGGTGCTTTCGTTTCATAACCAACAATTTTGTGCAAAAAATAAAAAAAACAGTGAATGCTTGAATTTGACATTTGATGATGTCAACTTTATAGATAGTAACAAAGAATTATGGAAGTCCGGCTCTGACCAACTATTCATTGCGCAAACTCCGCGGGGCCAATCCCCCGATTCCCGCTGCCCTGCACGCCTGGACAATTTTGTTCTACAGTATTGGGCTTCCATACACCTTTAAACTTCCTTGCTTTTGCACTGTTGAAAATCGGGTAAAAATTACATGTTGTATTATGTACTGAAATAGATATTTACATTATAAGTCCGAAAAATAAACTTTTACAGTATGAGTGAGATGTTTACGGACAAGGCAACGATAGAGCCAAGTCTGGAACTTGGAAACAAATACTATAAAGGTTTTTTGGACGAATAATGTACAATATGTTATTTCATACTGTAGTGTCGAAAACTATATTTTGAAATAATAACGTATTTTTAACCTGCTTCGTATATCTACAAAATAATTAATTGTCTCCTTTAAAAACATATTTTAAGATTCATGTTTACTGGCGGAAATATTGTTAGTACTGACATAAAATTTAAATTTGACAAAGAAATTGCGTTAATATATCAAGAAACCACAACTGTCCTATTTTTACTTATGTCAAGGTGAAAAGAAAAGTCAGGTGAAAATTAGTGGTATTTTACATCATTTTACCAAAAATGATTTTTGGTAAAATAAATGAAATGGAGGAAGATGGTGGAAATCTGATTCGTCATGAAATTTTGCCAAAATCTGATAAGGCTACAGGGCTAGTACAAAAAAAATCACCAGAACCTTTTTACAATTTAATTGCAACCTTCGCTTTCATATATACCATAAAATATTATTTACCAATTTAGTGTAAAAATCATAAATTATGTGCAAAAAGAAGGGGAAATGTAGTGAAAATGAGGTTACAGTAAAACATGTGTTATCGGCCATTTTTAAGGTAACAAAAAACTACTTTTCAGGAATTCTCTATATAAATACCCTTAGATAATGGACAATGGACACCCTTATAAAAAAGCCACGGCCAGACAAATCTCAATTTTTATAACCTATTTCAGGTAAATCAACCTTTTTATATTGGCTGGAAATTCTTTGGGCTAATTTGTTATTTATTATTTTATAATTGTATTCTGCAAATTTTAAAGGTGAAAATACCCAACAATAATATTTATGGTCGGGTTTAAATAGCATTAGTGGCTTTAGGAGGATTATCTTCACATTATATTTTTAGTTGTGTCTTAAATTGATAAGAATAAATGTATCGTGTTCGGAATCGAAAAGTGTTTAATCATGTCCCTAAAACAAAGGTTTGTCACTAAAGGAAAAAAATGATGTTATCGCGGAAAGTAAAAGTACCTTTTGGGTTCACGAAAACTGTCCGAAAAGTTTGCGGTCGAAAAATTCCCCAAATAAATTATATCATCAGAAATAAAGCTGAACTAAAACGAATGTTTGGAGAAGGTCTTAATTTAGAACAAGAGGGGAAATTCTCGAAGTCGGGAGGATTGGCAGTAGATCAAGTTTTTTACAATTGATTCTGCAAAGCAAGAGGTTAAACTGTTAAAATATCTGGACCGTTAATTAAACAAAAAGCACTTAAGGCAGCAAGCAATTTATAACTGGAAAATTTTGTAGCCTCGAATGGTTGAACAACTGTTACCTGGCAATATTGACCACCCTTTTATAAAGGCCAATTATTCTTAATTTAATGATGGCCGTTATAGACAAGTTTTACTGTAGTTTGATTTTAAACCTTGATGATGAATATCTTGAAAAGAAACGTTGCCGAAAAAACATTTTTAAATTCGTGATCAGCGCCTCAAAAAACCCCCTATACCAAATTTGTTCAAAATCGGAGTGCAGGCAGCTTTCGAGACATTTACCGTTACATGGAAATAGCATTACTTATCCTAGTATATTCTTTAAGTTTACATAAACTTTAGGTTCGTAAAAGGGTAGAAAATTACCTTTTCTAGTTGTATTTAATTTTTTTATACTTACCGTTAACAAACAGAACTGAGAGTCATTTTTAATATCTGTTGTAATGGCGCAAAAAAATACACTTTCAATATTTAACATAGCCCATTATTTCATGTTATGTATGATTTGGGAGAAAAATTGCCGAACAAAGACATGCTTTGCCTTGGAGACCTGTAAAAAAAACCCACCTATATTGTTAAAAAGTACTGGGGTTTACATTTTAATTTTAAATATTTATTATTTACAACCATGCATGTAATAATGACATTTCACCTATCTTTGAAAGGTGAAAAGTTAACTTTTTTTGACTTCTACTTTCCACCCGGGTGGAAAGTGCTTACTTTCCGCCCGGTTGGAAAGTATTTTTTTTTTGTAATTTCATTGAATATTGATATTTCAAAATGGTAGAGTGACACACGAACATACGCATTCTAATAATAATAATAATTATTCTCGAATTTTTGGTGGAGTAGCAGCAAACTCAAATTCCTCATCTGATAACATTTTTTTTTTGATTTGCGAAATTAGAACAAATTACTATTCAAATTTAAAGCGTCTATCTTACACTGTATGTATTGACACTTTGACAACCCGTTACCATGACAACGATACAAATTGCGAAGCACGGCCGCCTAATAAAATTATTACCGGATCAATTTTCATAATTTCAATTTAAAATAATGGGAAATGAATAAAGTGGTTGTAAATAAAACAGTATACAAACTTCGGTGGAAAGTTTCATTTCTGTCTCGAGAAGTATAGTAGACCTCGGCTGCGCCTCGTTCTACTAACGCATCTCTCGACAGAAATGAAACACATTCCACCTGGGTATGCAATATACTATTATTTGTGAAATTTTCACTGTGCAAAAGCCATAGCTTTCTGTAATTAGGCTTGCAAGATACTGCACCAGCCTTTACCTATCAAGTACAATATTTTGTATTAAACTTAATTTTGATACGAAAACTTTCTGACACTACGTCTGAGTGCCTGCAACAAAGGTATCAAACAAGTATCAGATTAAAATGTAAAGTTATGTTTTCAAAGGAGGCAAAAGACACAAAAGTTAAAATAAAACAAAAATATAAATTGCATTTTCTCTAGAGTTTAATTAAAACTGACAAAATATTCAATTAAATGCAAATGACGCAATCATTTTCATTAGTCTTTTAAGAAAATTATACACTAAAGAGTAGGGTATAAATTCTAAATATAACAGTTTGAAATTAACTTTTGTTTTTGTCTACATTTAGAAAAGCACCTGATGATCGGAAAATAAATAAATCGGGACTTTATTTTTCATGGAGCACCCTGTATTTGATTAAAAAAAAAACTTCGCGTTTTTCCCTTTTTAGATAAACCTGTAGATAAACAAATAAAATGAATTGAACTTAACAGAGCTGTGAATTACTTCTAAAGTAATTCAATTCAATTACCAATTACTTTTAAGAATGTAATTCGTTATCAATCAATTACTAGCATGTTTGTTAAAAGTAATTCAGTTATCATTTAAAATTAAAAGTAATTAAATATTTTAGCAATTACTCAACGCAAGTTCAACATTAAATTACTCTAAAATAAAAATTTACTTTATCCTATCTCAAACATCAACAGATTTTTTCACTAAAAAAAGGATTAAAACGGTGGCGGTAAGCATTAATCGAAAATACTAAATCGGCGCGGAGGCGACGTTCGCCGGTTTCAAAGCGGCTTACCGTATTTCAAGATGCTCTATCCGTCTGGCCAAAATTTCGGCAGTTTTTCCATTAAGAAAGGTAAGTACATTTTTCGTAGTAACTAAATTATTTATTAGGTAATTGAATTAAATTTAAGTAATTAAATTACTTTATAAGTAATCGAATTACCTTCTAAGTATTAGAATTATTTGGTATTCGTAAAAGTCAATAACCAATTACAATTACATTGTTCTATTAATTGATAATTCAAATACAGTTACCTTTTCCGGAAAGTTATTGATTTAAAATAATCCAATTACTGAGAAATAATTGAATACGAGTTTTCAATTATTTTAATTCAATTTTCGAGAGCTCTGAACTAAGCATAAGTAATTTTTAGAAAAAGTACGTTTTTTTGTAATAAAAAAGGTTAATTGCAATAAGCTTTTAAACATATAAATTGTGTACTGCAATAAATTCATTGGTTTAATTTAATTTATAGTTTATTTTTCCTTTAGGGGGCATGTAAATAAAAGATTATTTTTTAAGTGTCCTTCCACTATTAATTTATTTGCTTTTATATGTTGAGCTGTCCCAAGTAGACAAACTACAAGCCACCACTGCAAATAACATACAAAATTATGTGTGTTTAATTACCTTTTACTTTTCGACACGACGCGTATTTGTCTCACTTTAAATTAACTGTACATAAAAACCGAATGTGACAGACCCTTATCCGGAAGTAGGGAACACCGTGGATTTGAAACTGTTCTTGTTTTACATTTAATTTGTATATAAATCTCAACCCCTGTTTAATATCTCCGACTTCCTTCTAGTATTGCGGCAATTGTAGACAACATTACCTGTTATTTTCTACACCCTTTCCAACTCTATTTCTAGAAAGGTTTTTCCCATACGGTGCGCTGTGTTTCAAATTAAAAATGCATGTATTTGGTCTCGGAATCTATCAAATCAATTAAAACACTTTATTAAAGAAGGTTTAGGACACTTTAGATATATAATTAAGCTTGCAGCATGGTTTTATCCGCGCATTTAAACATGGTCCTCATGGTCGTCCTGCAGAGTCAAAAATTCGCTATTGAATAAACAAATTAAATACATACGAAGCGCAGAATCCCTTAAAAATATTGCTACAGTCCGAAAAAATGTGCGTCAGAACCCAAGGGAGGCCATTCGTCATTATGCGCAAAAACTTGGCCTAAATCAGACGTCACTTGGCGTGTTCTGTGTAAAAGTTTAGATCATATTCGGTATAAGGTACAATAAACCTAAGAACTGTATACCCAACGACCGCCACATATTCACAAATTGGACTCTGGAGTCGGACCTTGCATGTGGGCAAAAAATTATCTTGCTTCAGAAACAAGTTTTGCCAGATTTGTGGCGACGAAAATCCATGGCACTTTCATCAGGGTCCACCACATCCCACAACAGTAACCATTTTGTATTCGTTTTGGTCCAGTTAGTCAATCAGACCTTATTTTGTAAAAAAGCAATGGGAGTCCCACTTACTTGGGAAACGACCGACCTGCTCCGGGCTGACATCTGTTGGTACACCGACGGCTCCAAAACCAAGGACTATGTAGGAGCTGGAATATATGGACAGAGACCGAGGGCAGAGTTTTCTCTTAGCCCGGACACTCTCGCAACCATATTTCAAGCGGAGGTATTTGCTATTGAGATGTGTGCTAGAACGCTGGTTGATCGGCACTGCACACGTAAGATAGTTAAAATATCCTCCGACAGTCAAGCAGTTCTCAAGGCTCTTGAATCCAGCCGGTAAAATTCGAAAACCGTCTGAAATTGCAAGGATGCGCTGACCAAACTGGGTCAAAGCAACAAGGTTACCCTACTGTGGATACCTGGACATACCGGCCTAGAGGGTAATGAATCCGCAGACCTCCTTGCCAAAAGGGGGGAGGAGACAAAATTCACAGGGCCGGTCATCGGTATATCTTATAAAATGGCCAAGCAGTTCATATCAGCTTGGACACAAACAGAAAATCTTCGGTACTGGCATGGACTTCCGGGTCTCAGACATTCGAAGGCCTTTACCGTCAAACTACTGAAGCAATCAAGGGAACACGTTAAAACTCTAGTGGGACTGTACACGGGACACTGCAGATTGAAATACCACATGCACAATATCGGCCTAGAGGAAGACGCCGAGTGCCGCATGTGTATGCAGGGGTATGAATCGGCAGAACACATACTGTGTTCGTGCCCAGCCGGGGGAGGTGAAAGATTTCTCTCCCAACAGTATCATCAGATTTATTAGAAGTCTAAACCTGGTGAGAGAAATATAAAAGGGTTTGAGCCACAATAGACCGATCGGTCGCGGTGGAAGGGTGTTATACCCACTCACTATAAACCTAACCTTACCCACTTACTTCGAATGATGACCAATATTGAGCAATGACGCATTTTTTTACCACCTAGATCCTGATTTTTTACGCTGTTAATGTTTTTTGGAAACATGCTTTGGATTTTGAATGTAAGCTGACAAACAGTTCTCGAATCATTGGTAACATTAAGCAAATTTTATGGAAGAATATCATCGAGTACTGGATCTCAGAAATTTAATATCTTTGCGGAGCCGCAGCAATCATTTAGCTGATATAATTTTTCTAAGCTAATTTTATTTAATATGCTTTAAAGTAAAAATAAAATCTTTATACTATTATTTCCATAATTTGATTTATTTCAATCTAAAGCTAGAACTCTGAAAACGAAAATCCCTTTAGTTTTAGTATTTCACTGTCAAAACCAAAATAAGACAGACATCCCTAATTAGTTTTTGCAGTAAATAAAAAGGTTGAGATACGTCACTTCGTAAAATTGATGATGAACCGTATTACTTAACTAATCGATGCAACATCTAATAAGCATATTTCATAATCGTTCATCTCTAAAATGAGAACGCAAGTTTATTATTAAACTCCGTATAGGATCAACTCTTCCGTATGTGACAGTGACGAGATTAGGGCTTAATTATATTTCGGGACCTGTATCTTTTTTATAATTAAGTTTGGCGTGGACTCGGACCGAGGATTAACAACTTTAATCATCAAATTGATTTTTCCTAACAAATTCAAGGTATTCTTTTTTAAAATTGTTGGTCAAAATATTCGTATTTACTCCCTAACATAATTGGGATGTAGTAGGTAATCGTATAACATCAGTTGCACTGCTATTTTACCTAAAAGGTGCTGTCAAATTCCATAATTGCATGTACTTGGGCAGAGTTAGCAGAATGGGTGGAATTGGGTTAAAGGTGTACAGGGTGACCATTCGAAAACTACCACCTCCCCTGACTTTTTTATTTAAAGTTTCTCAAAAAAATGTTTAATATGAAAGTTGTGGGGGCAAATTTAAAGAGTTCAAACATAATTTTGGATATTATACAGGATGCATCATAAAGACGTGGCAAACCATAGTTATGATTTTTTAAATAGGACACCATGTATTTGACTTGATATTTCAACTCTGCTTAAAACTCTAAACATTTTTCAATTCAGATGGCATATGTAATCGTATAACGTCAGTTATACTTTTTACGTTGGTAAATTAAACTGCATGTCTTGACAGAGAGCAGAATGGGTGGAATTGGTTAAAGGGTACAGGGTACCATTGAAAATACACCTCCCCATTTTTAATTTAAAGTTTCTCAAAAAAATGTTTAATATGGAAGTTGTTGGGGCAAATTTGAAAAGTTCAAACTAAATTTTGGATATTATGCAGGATGCATCATAAAGACGTGGCAAGCCATAGTTATAATTTTTTAAATAGGACACCATGTATATGACTTGATATTTCAACTCTGCTTAAAATTTTAAGCATTTTTCAATTCAGAGGGAGTAGGTAATCGTATAACGTCAGTTGCACTACTATTTTACCTAAAAGGTGCTGTCAAATTCCATAATTGCATGTACTTGGGCAGAGTTAGCAGAATGGGTGGAATTGGGTTAAAGTATACAGGGTGGCCATTCGAAAACTACCACCTCCTTGACTTTTTTATTTGAAGTTTCCCAAAAAAATGTTTAATATGAAAGTTGTTGGGACAAATTTGAAGAGTTCAAACTAAATTTTGGATACTATGCAGGATGTATCATAAAGACTTGACAAACCATAGTTATGATTTTTGAAATAGGACACCATATATTTGACTTGATATACTTCTTAAAATTCTAAGCATTTTTTTATAAAAACTATAGCCTAAATTTACGGTTTTGAACTGGAAAGTTTAAAAGTTGTATTACTTGCTTTGAAACGCAGTAAAAAGTTTGCAGTAGGCATATCGTGTATGACGTTTAGTGACATGTTTTTTTTAAATCTAATAATTTTAGAAAATGTATCAGAAGAAAACAAAAATTCTTTATTTATTAAATAATTATAACGCTACTGCACTGTCGTGCGTATGCAGCTCGACATACTATGAGCCTTCTACAAGACAACGTTAAGCATTTTACAAAATTGAATACTTCAAATTCGACAGGAAGAAATCGGTGTATCCAAATGATGAAAAAGGGATTTAAATGTTATCCTTCATTTCTGGAAAACCCTCAACAAAGCATTAGAGAATCTGTCTTTCAAAAGCATTTGCATAGCTATGATGCATGGATCTAGTCAAAAATACAAATCGGGCGCGAGTCAATAGTTAGGTTTTAAAACAAAGTGAGTTTAAACCTTTTAAATACCATAAAGTTCAAAAACTCACATAGCTAAAAGGATCAAAGATTAATTTTTGCAATTGATGTTGAACAGGCTAAATAAATAAAGATACATTTTTAAAAATATATTATGGACCGATAAATTCAGTTTCTCGACAAGTGGAATGCCCAACAAAACGTTCGGCATACTTTTTACGAATCCCTGTGAATTTTTACGTAGATCTGCGGACTCATTCGTATATTTACGGCTGTTCAAAGATAAAGACATGCACCCAGTATTTTTTACAATAAAAAGAACTAAATATCTTGTAGTGACAAAATTCCTATTTTTGAAAGGTGTAACACCAAAACAAATACATAAACGATGGTTAAAAGTATATAAAAGCTTTTCACATAAAATTATAACAGTAAAAAGGGAGGTGGCTGAATTAGGTGGTGATCGTATAGGTCTTAAAGTTATTCCACGTAAAGAACGTTCAAAAAGTGCATTAACAGCAGAAATCGAACCAAAAATATAGGATATGAATTTGAAAAATCTTTAATTAATAGAAAAAGAGTTAGTCCAAGCTTATAGGGCCAACGTAAGTAATGTTTTGGCTAAAACTTGAGGTTTTAAAAAGCTGCTAACAATGTAACAAAAACACATTTTAATAAGACTCTCCTAAATCCATCTAGAGCGTTTTAAAAATGATAAAAAAAATATTTATGCGTCCTTTTATTACTATGGATGATACCTAGGTCTATCATCAAGATCCTGTATTAAAATAGGAGGGTAAGGAGTGGTATGGACCCAAGACTTCGACTCCGAAGGGAGGATTTAGAAATCGACAAAGAAGTATCAGTTTTTAGGTATGCCAAAGAATTTTTGTTATAAATTACTTTCAAGTTAAAAAAAATTAACCAAGAATATTATTGTAACCAAAAGCTAAATTGTAACCTTTGGACCAGCTCCATATAAAAAATCGTTGTAAAAGATCGGGGTTTTCGAAGAAAAAACGATTTTATCAAGACAATATTACAATTTTCCCTTGGCACTCTTTAAAATCTTTATTTTTATAGATAGAAAAAAATAATTTATATGAAAGTTGTGGATTTTTCAGAAGATTTATTTTTTGTAAGATAGAAAAAAAATAGATGGGAAAATTAAAAATCACTATCAACTGTTATTTTAAATGGAACACCTGTTAGATTGAAAATTAAATTCTGCTAATCTTCCTCTTTTTCAAAATAAAACTTATTATTTCATAAACGACTTTGAAGATTGAATTAAAATCTGCTTTAAATAGTTGCCAGGATAAACCCCAAAAATTTGACTTCTGTCAAATATTTATTTTTTGTTTTTTTCAAGACGAACCAGGGCAACCGACTTAACTTTGCCAAATTTTGGGTTGTATCCATAGCTAACTATGGCTTAAAGAAAAATTTTTAAAAATTCAAATAACTTGCAACTGTTTATCCGAACATAGATAAGTTATATATTTGAAAAGAGAAAGATTATCAGAATTTGGAATTTTCAATCATACACAGGAGTGTTCCATTTAAAATAACAAAGTTGATAGTGATTTGTTAACCGATCATCATTTGTTTTTTATCTTACACCATGAAAATCTTCATGAAAAATCCTGCAACTTTCATATAAACTATTTTTTTCTATCTATAAAAGTAAAGATTTTAAAGAGATGCGCAATTATACGGGAAAACCCTGTACCTTTTAAATTCAAAAAAAAAAAAGCAAAATCAATGAATTAAAGTACAGATTGTTGCAGGATCCATCCTATTTGCCATATTTAGACGTCTGACGTCTCGTTGGTCTCTAATCTCAAAAAAATGTACGCTTGGAAAACGATTTACAACGAACAAAGAGGACATAGCAGTCGCGAAAGTGTATTTGGACAACCCTCCACATTCCCACTCTGGGCATGGAATCCATAAGTTAATAAATTCTCCGTTTACATTGTTTACTAAACTGTGGCAACATCGCTTTATTTTCATTACCATAAAATCGCTTCTGATCCTGACATTTCACGGGGGTATTAAAATAAACGACATCTTCTTTAATTCGCGTGAAAATAACTTAAAATAGCTGCTATATATTATCACTTTTTTACGGTGATAACAGCAACATATACAGGGCATAATACATAATGAACTGCGGAAAGTGAAGTCATTTTTTAGCAGAATATTTTCCGGTTATTGTATGACGTCTTTTTGTTCTAAACAAAGCGTTTGTGTCACGCTATACCTCAAATTGTGATTAACGTTTGTATGTTTGTTCTGGCTCCCTCAAAAACATATACATACTTTAAGGGAGCCAAGGGCAAGAAACAACAAATTAAATTTATGGCGGTTGTTTCACCTTTTTGTTTGTGATTAATTATTAGTCACCGCAGAATTTGGCTACAAGCTACTTGTTAAATTGTATTTGTTACAGTTTTGGGGAGTTACGTAACGTTGCCAATTTTAGATTTAGCTAATTATCGGCTAATGGTGGTGATACACGCACTGAAAATAATACCTTAAGAGCTCGAATTTAATACACGCCAAAAGTCATGTTTGGTATGAACTTTGATCAGCAACAAAATATTACGCAATTAAAAAAATAAATTAAATTGAACAATATATTTTAAAAATATTAAAAAAGTTACCAGCATTTAAATATCGCATCAATAAACCTGGTTGAAGGTTTACTAAAGTAAAAGTTTTAAAGATCGCGACAACAAAAGAAGTTAAACATATTTAAATCTGAAGAACGTGATGGCTATTTCCCTGGTGCATTATTTTATTTTTTAATCCATTGGCATTGAATTTTAATTTTTAAAGAGAAGACAAATTATGGTTTATTTTATGCTAGTTGTTTATTTAAAGAATATACTTTTGTATCTGTTAATTAAATGCCATTTAAAGTCAAGAACTTAGTCTTAAGGATAGCAAGAAAAAAATACATACATCTGGATAGGGTCATGGTTTTCTCATTTATTCTGTTTAACAGAAACGACGAAAAACTGAAGACATTCTTTTAGAAATCAACAAACATGACCGCCCTAAGGTTACAATGAAAAAAAAAAACAACCGTAAGGCTTTCCTAGAATAGGGGTTTTAAGGAAACTATAATGAAATCCATACTGGACTGCAACCCAAAACACACTGGACAGACTTTTCGCCAAATCATTTTACCGACACAAAACAAAACACTGACAGAATTCTAATGGATAAAGGAGTGACAATTCCACTTACGTATTATTAACCCCATTTAAAATGTCAAAAATAAAAGGAATTAATCAGAAATTAAATAAAAGGAAAAGGGTGGGTAAGACTCAAAAGCCAAAGCGTATGAGCTAGCGAGTCAGGGATCATCTACACCATACTTTGGACCAGAACCTGCCCTTGGAGTGACCAAAACCACAGCACGAGGGCAAACCAGGGAATGGATCCGAAGCAAACACAAGAAAAACTGGGGGAGCATAAGTAAAATAAGACATGGAAAAGGGGACCATCCAAAGAACGAAGGAAGAACTACTCGGACAAAGTAGGAAAAATAGTTCAAGTGACAGTAGGGCTGCTAAGATAACCTAAGAGGATACGTAAACAAGATCGGCTCATACAATGGGGATCCAAGTTGCAGAATGTGCGACGAGGGGGAAGAAACAGCCTACCATATCCTGTGCGAATGTAAAGCGTAGAATCACAAAAGACAGGCATTATTTGATCAACCGAAAATGAGCCAACAGGAATATATTAACCAACCAGTCTTGGGGTTTTACAGATTTGTAGAAGGAACAAGACTAATGGGCAAATTGGTATAAAAGATAATGGGAGACTAGGCACAAAAGCCCAGAGGCAGCTCTGCCTCCGGTAGTAAATCAAGACGGCTTTCAGGAAAGAAGAAGAACTATGGTTACAAAGCCAACTGGCCAATAAGGAGACTTTTTCTTCATTTGTTTTTGCTTTCGTCGTTCTCTAATTAACATGGCTTGAGTATAGCTTTTATATTTTTGTAATAAGGTTGATTTACGACATAGCAAAGTTGTTTTTTGAGCCTCCATTATTACGATTTTAGGAAGAAAACAATTTGGTTAATTGTTTTAGTAAGATATTTGCATATCACAATTTTTAACCATTTATTTATTAAATTCTTTCATATGGGAATAACCTAATTTTATTAATCTAATTGTTTTCTTCAAGCTTAAACAAATAACAGGATATATTTCTCTTTTTACTAAAATAAGCATTTATATTTCAAACTTTATCCAGTCGTCTTGCCCTTTCAAAGCGCCTTTGCATGAAAATGTCACCTGGCCTTTATACCGAAAGACATTTTTAGTGTCTTCTTTTATAAATCGTGTTTTACTTACAAAGAAAAGAGAGTTAGGAAAAATGACAGGTAAAACAATTTTTCTGGTTAATAATTTATGACTGGTTGTATCTCTACTACTTACATCTTTAAAGACGTTATCAATATTTTAAAGCAAATTTATGTTTTCTGGAACCGTTTGAAATATATTTCTTTTGTTTCAAGACATTTTATCTAATATCTATTAGCTATAAAAGTTAATATAATTATTAAAATTTATCACCGATATCTGATACATAGTGTAAATCCCAAATCAAGAAATCTTTTACATATAAGACTGACTCTTCATAAGATAAGATAAAACACTAGTAACAGTGGCGTAGCCAAGGGTGAGGGGATATAGTGATATATCCCTCCCATAACCCATAGCAATATCCTTGTTAAAAAAATTATTCGGATATAAATATAGATATTTATAATTACTAGCCTCAGAATATACAATTACCTATTGATGATTAATCCCTGTATTTCGATATGTTACATCCAGCATAAAGGAATGCGCTGACGCTTCGTATATATCATTATATTTGTTGGTAAAATCAGTAACACTGACGTAGGTAAGGGGAGGATACATCTTCCCATAACCTATGTTGTTAAGCATCCACATCAGAGAAATAATAATTAATATTGATGGAGTATTTGAGGGACTAGCCAAAAAAACCCTAACGGTTATACTTTGTTTTAGAAGTCATTTTTAATTTTTAAGTTATTAAATGCATCTTTTAGAGTATATTGCTTTAATGTTTTTATATCCCCCCATGAAAAACTGCGCCTACGCCACTAATGAGTAATAAAATCACAAGGTTAATTTACAGAATAAAATACTATGAAGGGCTTTATTCAAATACATATGCATAAAATTTTAAGCAGTCTCGTTCTTAACCTAATAAATTGCCAAGAATTCTAAATGAAACAGTTTTTATTTTTACTGTACAATTTCATGAATAAACAGGCAAATAAAAAACACACAGTAGTCTGTACTTTACATAGGACATATGTATTTCGAAGTTTTTTTCCTCCTAAACACAAATCCAAAATTGAGCTATGCCATCACATTAACCTTAAAAACCAGGTCTAAAATACTCACGAAAACATATCAGCAAAAATACAGATAGTTTATTTTTTATTTTCCAAAGGTACATTTATTAAAAGAAAATCCATAAAAATGAAAATTTACCCTCAGAATTAACGTGTCACGTAAAGTTTTTATCTAACCTTACAAAAATCATCATTTTTCAAAAATCAACCAATTTATGCCAAAATTAGTGTAAGGGGGTTAGTTCTGGTTAGTTCTGACTTGATGATGAATCTGAAGTCAAATTAGTAAAATTCAAGATGGCGTTTCGAGTGTGGGGGACCAAACATCCCAAACACTTTAAATTTTCTCCAGATCCAGTGTATGGGGTTTTAGGAGTTGTTAATCACGAATCCAAAGTAATATTTGCAGAATTTAGAATGACCCATCCAATATCATTGATTAGTTTTGAAAAAATTCGTTAATTTTTTATTAAACACACATAATTGGTGGGTACTTAGTCATGTATCCCGTAGACAAAAAGAGTTTGTTGAGTATATAAGTTATTTAGATTAAAATTGTGGATAGATATTTGGTCCAATTTTAGATCTGGGTACTTTAAAAGGCCCATATTTTTGAATAGGAAATTGGCTTCCATTTTAAGTAGGTGTTTTTAGTATGATTTAGTTTTCATTGGGGAATTCGTATGAATAGGCTTGTAACATATTAAAATACTATATTAATCAGGTTGTTGTTTAATCAACCTAAAAATTAAATCATGACTATTATAAAAAGTTTCAGTAAAGAATTGTAAAACAAAGTGAATTATTTAAATCAAAAGGGTTTTAAAATATTGAGTAAGTATAAAGTTTTAACAGATAATAATCAAATTAAATAAATCAATACAGGGTGTCCGGAAATGACAATGAAAAATTTTAAGGTATGATTCTACATAAAAAAATATGAAGAAAAGTTCATATTAACATAGGTCCGGAAATGCTTCCAGAGGGAGCTACTGGACCTTAAAGATGGTGTCATAAATGTTGTTTTCATTTAATTTATAAGGATCTACTTACAATACAAAAATTAACTTCTACGTATAAGTTAGGGTGATTAAAGGTAATTTATTGATAATATCAGGTAACCCACATTGCAACCAGTACAGTGGCGTGGGAACAAAGTGGGGTTAGTTATTAAGGGTCATATTTTTTTCGCCGAGTGTATTTTCGCTTTTTTTATCTTTTATTTTTATTTCATAACCTGTTTACTGTATTTACGCACCGCAGTCGTCCTTTCAAGTACCTTTATCTCGAAAACCGTCCACTTTATACCAAGGGAACTTTTTTATGTAAAAATATTTAAAAAAACATAATTTGTTTAAGACAGCAAATACCTGGCGAAAATATACCTCAAATAATAACACCTTTTCCCACGCCACTGTTACAATATGGGTTACTGATATCAAGATAAATTACGGATAAGATGAACATTCAATTATATTTTTGATACCCTAATGGACTTGCTAACGCGAGCCGATGTCCATCGAGCCTTCGCGCATATCCTTGAACGAAAGTTAAACAGTGTTGCCGGCAGCACTATTGGCGTGATGAAACGCGACTAGAAAATACACAATCGTTTAGCCGCCTTTGCTTCCGTCAATAAGGACGCGACAGACATTGGCAATGTGCAATGTTCATGCCTCGTTTTCACTGGGGCAGGGTTACCGACTTACTTTTATTCGCATTTACGAAGCATTGATATCTTCGAACTGATTCAAACGCCCCATTTAAATGAACCATCTATCCGTAGTAGTATTATCTTTGCTGATATTAACAAATAGTGACCTTCAATCACTCTAACTTATACTTAGAACCTAATTCCTGTATTGTAAGTAGATCCTTATAAATTAAATAAAAACCACTTGTATGACACCATCTTTAAGGGCCAGTAGCTCCCTCTGGAAGCATTTCTGGACCTAGGTTAATATAAACTTTTTTTCATTTTTTTTTATGTAGAATTATACCTTAAAATTTTGCACCGTCATTTCCGGACACCCTGTATAAAGCATATTCGTTGTTAAAAAAAAACAATCTTTATATCGTCTTAAAACTAGAGTTTCTAACAAAATTACGTTTCCTAGAAAAACGTCCGTTTTACATTTAAATACAGTTTTAAAACCACCTTAAATACCCAAACTAGTTTTAAATGCAAAGACTTGAAATCGAAATGATTTGCATGACCTGTGGGTTCGGATGACCTTTTTTTCCGTTTTTCTGCAGTATATTTCTTTATTGGAAATTCTTATTTCGCTGAAAGTAAAGAGAAATAATAGTATTTTATTCCTACGGAGCATTTGTATGCATTTTCTTGTAGAATACCAATGTACGTCCTTATATATCGTATATAACATTTGTCCTGAATTATTCTAACGGCATTTTGGCCTTATTTAGTCAGCGGCAGATAAATTTAATTTAAATGTTTCGTTTTATTTATATTTTTTAACAGAATTGTGTGCATTTATTAAGATTATTATAACGGTTGAAGATTGAAAGATATATTTCCTGTGGTTCTCTGCTGCATTAGGTTGCATATTTGCTAGGAACGCCCACCGACAAATGTACCGGGCAAGTCAAAAACAAAGTAAAGTAGATTTATGGAAAATTGGTAAACTTTATAAAACTATTTACTTCACCAACTTATATATGACCATGTGGTTTTTTTAAATATTTTAAATTATGCAGGGTATGTCAAAAAATAGAGGTTTTTTTAATTTAAAAATATATATATATATATATATATATATATATATATATATATATATATATATATATATAAACAAATATGTATTCTACCTAAAATTTAGGACTTTTTGGGTAGATGTCCCATTTTTAAGATAATTGCATTTGTATAGAAAAGATCAAATTTACATATATAAATTTATGTATATCCGCCATCTTTATTTTTAAAAAATAATAAATAATATTTGGCACGTAGAATGTTTGGTGTTTGAATTTGAAAATTTAAACCTACAACCTGCGTTTTTTTAAAAGACACACTCTGTATATTTTTTGATATTCTTATACTTTAATAAACCCTACAAATGTTGTTAAATATGTCCTATACTTCTTATTCCCAATAGTTTAAAAAATATGTTTTTTTTTTAAATCAGCCTTATAAATTTTTGTTGTAATATCCACAGCCAAAATTAACAAAAACACTGTTAGTAGTTAGTTGCAAAAGCAAGAACAGGACACTTCTATGGCATAACATAGTATTTCAGTAAGTTTTCGTTGGGTTACTCGACTGGAAAGTTTCTAAAAATGGGACCACTTTGATCTTGGTCCTGGGATATATCGAACTGAGCCTGCTCAGTCCTACAGACACCTATGAACTTACAAATCGTCTGAAATAAAAGAAGCCTCCCAAAAAAACCCAAAGAATTAAAAAAACTCAAAAAACCTATCAATGTTTCGGTGGCAAGTCGGCCAACCTTGTAAAAAACTTTTTGATAGAATTAAAATAATTTGTTCCTATTAAAATAAAGAAAATGATTATGCGGATGATTTTATAAACAAATGCTTTTCTAAAATTTGAACAATTAAATTTAACAATAAGACAAAATCAAAATAGACCTATTACCAATCTAGTTTTACCGTATATTTCTGGCTTATCAAATAGGTAATATATTTAATATTTGCCCCTTTTAAACACAAAACACAACTAGATCTTAAGTAACGAAACCATTCAACATAAACAAAAATACAAAAAATGTTA
This sequence comes from Listronotus oregonensis, assembly GCA_019359885.1. Taxonomy (NCBI): domain Eukaryota; kingdom Metazoa; phylum Arthropoda; class Insecta; order Coleoptera; family Curculionidae; genus Listronotus; species Listronotus oregonensis. The sequence continues at coordinate 22,500 of JAHBCN010007078.1, read as the reverse complement.
TTTATAAGATGCCTTGTGAATGTAACAAATTTTGTATAGATAAAACTTCCAGAAACCAAGAAAATATATTAAAAACACACATTTCCACAAATTCAAAAATCTCTTAACACGCATTTAATAACAATCACATAATAAACTGGAATGTTTCTAGTATTTTATCAAAGAAAACTTGTTCAAAAAAACGTAAAATAGAAGCGAGTGCTTTTATATTATTATATAAAGACAAATGTGTAGCATTAGTATCTGTTAATTTAAATAATACATGGTTACCTATGCTTGATGCTCTCAACCGCTGTGTTCACACGTCGTCGTCGTGGTTGGACCCACTAGGATCTTTTAGAACATGCGCTAGAGTTGCTGGATATCAGCAACTCTTTTGGCTAGCGTATGGAACGGGATCCGAAGCTAAGATGAACACAAGGAACTCAAGGTGTTAGCAGCAGTGCTGATGAGTGGGTGGCCGTTTTTATAGGGTAAGGCTGGAGATGCGGCCTCAGAAAGAACATCTGGTTCCTGTAACAAAGACCTGGTAGCTACCCACGTCACTAGACCGGTAAGATGGCCAAGGTCTCCAGATCTCAATGTCCTCGATACATTTTATGGGGTACGTTGAAAAACCGAATTTATGGGCAAGGCGAATACCAAAATATCGAGGGAACTTCCAACTCAACATCGTTAGGGAGTTTGGAAGATTAAGAAGGAGAAGAGAAATAAATCGCGCAGTTAATAACATACAGAGAAGAGTGGCGATTTGTTTAGAAAATGACGAGGGCAGCATTTTGAACATTTGTTATAATTTTTTAGTTCTAGTTTTTAGTAATTTTCTGGTATTTAAACCATTCGGTTGTCATTTTGTTGTGTAGAGGCTTTCAAACAGACCATACTCCTTGAAGTTTCTATCCAATAATTTGAATAAAGTTCGATGAGGTTGTCGTCTCTCGGGATACGAGTTAATATACACACGATGTTTTCACACTGTTCCTATCATTCTTGTTATAAAGTTTTACCATATCTCGTTTTCTTCATTGGTGAATTCCATTTTTAACGACACACCACAACTGACAGTAAACACAGAATGTCATTTACACGTCACCGATTTGAGAAATCAAAGCCAACTACGTTATAAAAATATTCTAGTTAATTTTTCGGATTTTCCGGGCAACAAGGGTACCCATGGTTCATCGTTGAAAATGTGATAAAAAGGACCATTCAAATTTGTGGAAATCCCCATATGGCGTCCATAAGAAAAAAAAAAGTTGATGATGGTTACGGAAAAACGAAACGTCGAGTTGCAAAACTATGAACACCATTCGATAGAGCGGAAAAAGTGACAATGCAAATGTATTATTTATTTTGGAATTCGTTGAAAAAAAACCCAGGAAAAAAATAAAACGATTTTCCAAAATTTCGTTTTTTTCCGGATATCTCCGGAATTACTCGGAATTTTTAAACTTTCTAAACGGTATATTGTTGGTCACATAAATGTCCAACTTTGCCCCAATTTAACCATCTTCGTGTCGAATTTGAAACACCCGGTAAGCTAATAAAACCAAGTATTTCTGTAAATCTGTACTATTATAGCGTAATTTTTTATGAATATAAAGTTTAACATCTTAATATTAAAGAATTATAGAAATACACTAAAGCATTAAAAACAGTTCACCCATGACATTTCTTATATACGTGATACCTATTGCAAGTTGTTATATAAATCAAATTTCCTGATTAATATTGCGGCATAGAATTTGTTCGAAACTATTTGTTTTGGCAACAAAAATAAGAACAATAGGTTAAATGATAAAAAATATTTTAAAAAAATAATGGGTTTAACAAACCGGTATAAAAGTAGACAAACAAAACCTGTAGGCGCGACTTCGTGAAACAATCGTTAGGGAGCTACTAAACTATCATAAAGCAGGATTTCGACCGTTAACGTTATAATTAGGGCCCGGATTTCGGAACGAGCTTGTGCCCTTACCATTTTTTATGTCTGGTAAATTCATAGGCGTGCGTATTAAGGAGATATTAAATATAAATAAATTTAAAAAAATGTGAAATAAAAACATAACAGGAGTATTTTACAATTTATTTGAATTATATAATATAACTAATGTCTTTTCAATGTTGGTTTCGGTAAAATTGGTTCTTTTATAATTTAAAATATGTCTAAGTCTAAAAAAGCTCCTTTCGACATCCCAGCTTGTAACTGGAGCAAAACGAAAATGATTGTACAAGACATTTTTTTAAATTTTGTAGTGGCTCAAAAATATTTTTTATTTCTAAAAAGCCTGGATTTCTTTCCAAGATTTTTGGTATATACAATTTTAATTTTTCACCAATTTCATTAGTAACATATTTAAGCTTGTCTATAGTGCTTTGAAATACATTAAATGAAGTCACTAGGGGAGTATTTTGTTTTCTAACTGTTCAATCACATCCGGAAGATATCCAAAATTTTTCAAAAATAAATTTTAAATCAGATTCAACATTTGGTGCATTTATGACTTCTTTACTTTTTTTCACACTTAAAGAATCATCTTGTAAACTGCCAATAAATTTTTTTACCACATTGTAATTTATATGGTAATATAAAACTGCTGATAACCATGTTCCCCACCTTGTAATAACAGGTTGTGGTGGTAATGCGACATTAGGACACATATCTTTAAATGTCGTAATACGCGCAGGTGACTTAAGGAAAACTTTTTTTACTTCGCTAACTAAAGTGTCAATAACTGGATAAAAGTTACGTATCATTTCGCATATTCTATGTAGGGCATGAGCTAAACATGTCAAATGAAGCAATTTGGGAAAATGTTCTTTTAACTGACGTCCTGCTTTTAGCATATATGCATCACTATCCGAAAGAAACAAAACAACACTTTCCTGAATACTAGTGGCTGACAATAGTGAAGTAATACTTTCTACTACAGACTCTGTTATTGTCTCACTATTGGTTTTAGAAAGAAATTTACTGTTAATTAAATATGAGTTTTCCGGTTCGTGATTACTTAAAGGTCCAACTATAATGTTAGCAACGTATCTTCCCTTGATATCAGTGGTTTCATCAACACTAAACCATAACTTCTTTCCTTCCAGATTGTGTCGAATTTTGTCCATAGTTTTTCAAATAGACCTTATCAACATAGTTTTTACGCAGAGTTGATTCGTCCGGTACTTTTGTGTGGCAGTGTTTTTCCAAAAATGTCCTTATAGTCCTATGATTTATTTTATAAAGAGGAATATCAGCTGCAATAAAGGCTTCACACAAATCCATGCAGAATTCTGCGTTTGATACATGTTCTGACTCTGTTAATTTCGATGTTCCCGGAAAACTTTGTATCTTTTCTAAATGTTGTGGACCTTTAACATGTCGTTCAATCTGAAGTGGTTTTGTACAGATATATTCAGAATTACAAATTCTGCACCAAACACCTTTTTTACTTTCAAATAAAAAAGTAGAATATGGAAGTAGCCACTCCAACTTCATTTTTTTACTTGAACTCATTATTTCTTGCCCCGTACACGACTTATTTAAATACAAAAAAATATTTTAGCACAAATATGATATAATTTAAGGGAAAATAAAATCACCTAACGAGGTAGCTTTTTCAAGACTAATTAAATTTAAAAGTTTTAACCTGGGTACACAAATTATGGTTTATCAGTTCTTGATATTATGCTATAGGTAAGTATAGTAAAATTTATAAGGGGTGTGGTCTAATACTATAGGTAATAAACTAAGATTTTACAGCTACTGCAATTAAATATTTAAAGTGTTATATAACATTTAAATTTAACAATGAGGAATTATTTTGGTCTAATTGACAATTTAATATAGTGTCGATATTTTTAAGTTTGTTTATTTCAAGAGACTCCAGTAAATTCAATTTACAGCCTTTGTTTTCTGAATAAATTATTCGAAAATTTTGATCAAAATTAGGATTTTGTTTTATTAAATAATTAGCATAGTAAGAATAGGTTTTTCCTTTAGTATAACTTGTGTGATGTTCACCTGACTGACCTATAAGGGTTTTTAAACAGTCTTTACAAATTAATTGGTAAACCCCGATGTGTGAAATTCATACAAAACAACAAATTTTAATAAGACAACAATACAAATCGGTAGTTTACCAATTAATTTGTCAAGACTGTCCAAAAACTTATATAGGTCATTCAGGTAAAAGTTTTTCCAAAAGAATAAAAAAAAACATCACACCAGTTATATTAAAAGAAAAACCGATTCTTACTACGCTAATTATTCAATGGAGCAAAATCATAATATTGATCAAAATTTCAAAATACCTCATACTTGAAAACAAGGCCATAAATAGAATCTTCTGGAGTCCTTAAAATAAACAATTGTAAAAATACGGACACTCTATTAAATTGTCAATTAGATCTAAATAATTCCCCATTGGTAAATTTAAATGTATTATAACACTTTAATGATTTAATTACAATTGTTGTAAAATCTTATTTTGCTACCTATAGAATTGGACCATACCCAATTTTATTATACCTACCTATAACATAACACTCAGACCTGATAAACAATAATTTGTGTACCTAGTTTAAAATTTTTAAATTAAGTTAGTCTTGAAAAAGCTACCATTTAGTCGCTACATGTTTAGTCGTAAAAAAAATAAATATATTTTTCATAGTTTCAAATATAGTAGAAATCAGTACAAAGTATATTTTATTTCAATTAATATGAGTTACCTACCCTATGTAACGGAACTGATTTTTACGAGTTCACAACAAACAGGCTAGAAGAGTTTTCGTACTGCACTAGGAGATTTGCATTTAACCAACAAAACTATGTTTGTGTGGTTAATTGCATAAATATGAACCCTAATAGAGGTTAAATCAAATATTTGTTAATTTATATGTAGACAAAAAGTACATTTTAAATTAAATTTATTTTATTTAATTTATATAAAAGCATTACAAAATATTATAGTTTAATCTTTGGTGGTGCAAAAACTCTACTAAATTTTTTGCTATTGCCAGGTCTTTTGTATTATTCTACAAGAAATCGCACCGAATAAAAATAACAAAATAAAAACCAAAGCTACTAAAGAAAGTTAAAGTATTTATTGCATTTTTATTTGGTGTAATCTCTATCATTTTAAGCTCGAAATTGTAATGGTTTTTTATCGATGTCCGGTTCCTAGTGATAATAAAAATAATAGAGTACCTAATAATGTATATTCCTATTTATACATGATTATCCAGTTGAATAAATTAACCAAGTAAATAATTTTACGAAAATAAATTTTACAAAAATATACTATTCTCAAAAATGTTGTTTAAAAAATTGTTACTTGGACTTTTTTTACATTACTAGGATCATTTATTTTTGATCAATTCCATTGTCACTGTTACATTCGGTTTTTTTAGCCTGATTGGGAAAATAAGTCCAATTAACATTGGATTGGGGCGCCGAAAATCTTGTCTAGTTTAATGCCTCTAAAAAACAATCATAATGGCTGTCGCGAAAAAGTATGCCGGTACTCATCTTTTACTTATGAACCGGCCAAGTCCTGCAGAATAAACAGTCTTTTATTCTTGTCGGTGTTACTTCTTAACCTTAACTGGTGTAAAACAAAAAGCTCGTATTCCTCTTTCGATTCCGAAAGTATTCTTCTAATCTATAACTTTTAAATCAGACTCTCTTTCAAATATTGTATTTTGAGCTGTCTGACCCAATATTTATCCCAAGCTTACAGAGAAGCTTCCTTCTCTTTCCCACCATAGGCTGTAGGGTAATTGTCACTTTTTTATAGATATTTTTACGGCTTTTCTTCTGAGGAATAAGCCAGTATGATTTCATCTCTGACAGCTCCAACTATATAACGTAGTGCAACACGTGCATCTCTTTACAGTCCAACTTGAGAGGTCCCGCACTCGCTCCTTTGTTTAAGCCTTTAGAACTAAAGGGTCGGGACTGTGGAACTTACTGCCCGCAAAGTTTCCCCTCTCCTACAAACCTCCAAATATTAAAGTTACGTGTTCCTCTTATCACACTTAAGACACCCGTGCTACCTTTGTATTTCACCTTTAAGCTTTCGTGGAGCTTGCTTAAAACAATTTTTTCATATAACGCATGTGACGTTAAGTTCCCTAATAATTTAAATTAAACTCAACGGTAAATTATTTCAACAGAATTAAAGCTCCCTATTTATACATTAATGTTAATAATATTTTGTTATCTTGAATTTTTAAATTATCCAAGTTATGCTCATCTAAAACCTTGTGTAGATAAGAACTGCGGTTTTTAAACAATGAATGTATTTCCTCATCCTTATAACACTTAAAGATATATTTAAGACACATTTGATTTTCTTTAAAACATCTTGGAAGAATGTTATTTAACTTTATTAAAGCAATGCATCAGTTTTTGGGAATTCAAAAGGGACTTTGTGGATTACCTCCATAACCTTTTGGACCAGGGGGATGTAAAAATTCGTAGAAAAAAAAATCATAACCATTTTTTATTAAGACAACACACCATTTCACACAGCTAAAAGAAAATCGCCAAAATGAATAAAGCGTAGTTCATATGCTTGCGAAATGCGATTTGCGAATTGCGAAACTTGTTCTGATTGGTCGATTTCAAATGTGTCAATAGTAGGAGCTCTCTATTCTTAAGTTTTTTGCGATTCGCGATATTTAAAATCTAGGGGGCGGGAAAATTGACGGATTCTTATTGGTCGACTTAAAATATGTCAATTGTCCAAGAGGTTAATGTCACTTTTTTTGCGATTCGTAATATTTGAAATGTGAGAAGCGGGAAAATTGACTTTAATTTAAGATTTTGCGAATTCCGCAAAAATTGAAGACCACGAGCATGCGTATTGATATAGATACTCGTTTGATTTTGGCGTTGCTCAAAGATTAAGTTACTACGGTTCAATTCTTGGGGCCATTAATATTTATATATATATATATATATATATATATATATATATATATATATATATATATATATATATATATATATATATATATATATATATATATATATATATATAATATATTATATAAATATATATATATATATATATATATATATATATATATATATATATATATATATATATATATATATATATATATTTTTAATAGCACATATGCAGTTGTGATTTCAAGTAAAAATAAAATAAAAAGTTTAAAGTTTCCAGCATATTCCTACTGATTCATCCTCACCGTTAAGACAGTGCCAAAAAGCGTGCAAGAGAGAAAGATGAATCAAAATATAATCTTTCTCTCTCGCTCCAACGTGCTTATTGGTCGAGAAGGACTGGCTGACGAATCAGCACGATAAGTGGGATATATACCCTTCTCACCGACCAATGAGCACGTAGAAGCTAGAGGGAAAGGTTATACTGTAATTCTTCTGTCGCTCTCGCTTGCTGCCTAGTAGCAAGGCTTCCTCTATAAGTATATGCTCAAAGGTTAAAATAAGTTGTGATCTTTAATGTAATTTCTTATTTTTATTTTATGTTATTTGTTTCTATTTTTTGTTGTTGTTTGTTTTAATAAATCCACCTTATAAGATGCAATTATGAAGGTCAGTAAATGTAATAGCCCTTCTTCACCAGTAAAAATTTTCAACTTGATCCTTATTATTCACTGACGACCAAAGCATTATAAATCTTTATTAAAACAATACACAGAGAAAAACCTAGCATAAGATACAATATTGTTAAAAAAAAAATAATTATAAATAACACAAAAAAGTTTTAAAGAAGGGGAAAATTTAAATTTAAAACGTCAATACAGAGCGTCAATACTTCCATCTTGCATCTTGCCAACAGTTCCAGCACTAAATCCCTAAAAAATTCGCAGTCGCAGCGCTATGAAATACCAAAAAAACCGGCGGAAAAATTTTGCCAATTCGTAATTCGTAAGTCGCATTTCGCAAGCTTATGAACTACGCTTAAATTAAAGTAGGAATTGTTGCAGCATCCACCCTAGTTATTAATCAGTGAATGTTCCCGTTTGATGGTAATCAGTTTTGAAAAGGAAGAATTTTGAGTTAAGCCCACTTGGAGGTCTCATAACTTAAAAACCGGAGGTTGCCGGAAAAACTGATTTTAGATTCGTGATCAGCGCCACAAAAAACCACCGTATGCAAAAAATCATGTCCGATAAGTAAAATTTCACCTTAATATTAATAACATTAAATATTAAAAACACTAATATGAATATTCCTATTTATATTTAATTTAAAGATTAAACGAATTATTTAGATAGATATTTATTTCCTGGACCACTGTATATTCTGTTTATTTAAACAGCAAGCTAATCATATTAAAAGGTGAATAAAACGTTGTTTTGTTTGACCTTCATTTTATATTTATACCGACCACGTTTTTAGCTAATTTTTTAAATTTAAATTGCTTTTTTTAAATTTTATTAGGAGGTTTATTATTAAATAAACCATATAAAATAAATATTAAAAAACATGAAGCTGGCTTTATTTAATATAAAAGTGTTCGGTCAATCGAGTCATTAATAGCTGTTTAACACACAAGAATGTTAATAAGGGCGATTAATGATCGAGGCCATTTAAGGGTTGAGATCATTAATCGCCGTTTAATGCCCCAGTAAGGTACAATATTTTTACGATAGTTTTTTTTATTAAAATTTTGAATTTTTTACAGTGTGAATTTTGGTTTTAGTCAACCAACTTCCCAGATGTTTTAACGCTTGTTTCTGGAATAACAAGATTATAAATAAAAATAATGTTTGTTTTCTGTATTTTTAGTTGCCTATGCTATAATTGTTTATTAATAGAAAATAATGCATTATTAAGGGCAATAAATGATTTTGTATACGTTAATAATAGTCATTAATAAGCCGAAAACAAAAAAAATTAACAGTTGATACAACATACTTGGCAAACGTTCACTTTCAAGATAGGTTATCAAGAGGATGTTTTCTAAACGTATAGGAAACTCTGAATATTATATTTATAAAAAAATACACACTTAATAGAATTTAGATAAAAACTAAGGTGTATTCAATTCATTTATTGTTTTATTTTTGACGAAATATCATTAAGAAACCGAACCATCTTGTCAGGATTGCCGGAAATCTTTTCAAACGCTCCTGTTCGCATTTTAATTAAATATCTTTAAATAGTTATGACGTGGAAGCCACAAAATAGTTTCGCTTTTAATAGTCATTGCATTTCTAATCATATTTCTGTTTATGCACCATTTTTTTTTTTGGAATGTTTTAAAAACTCTAATAACTATAACATATTAGTGTGAATAAAACTGGTATAGCACTTAAAATGAAATAATATGACAGTACTTTTGCTAACAGTAGTTCTAAAAAGTGGTAATTCGTTTTTAGCCCAATAAAATTGTCATTTAAAATAGGGCCCAAGTAAGCATGAAATATTCTATTTAGTTTTATTGTTTTAATTGGTCTATTAGGGTACTAATAACAGTAATTTGTGGTTTCCCATCATAATTTTTGATGGGAGAACTTTTGACAGCCCAAAAATCACATATTTTTTATTTTTTGGACTTTTTTCAGTTCTTTTCGATCTATCTCGGAAACTAATAGTCCTATCGAGTTTTTTACTACAATCTTCACTAACTAAAATCTCGTCTAACTCTAACACAAGCGAGCTACAGCCCGTCAAAAATTGTCTACTTTTGCCAACATTGCAAAAAATACCAAATCCTCCTATTAACTCCTTCATATTCCTTTAAAAGTGATTATGGTTGAAAATCGTTGACTGAGCCCTAGCTTTGGTTTTTAAAGCGGAGAAGTGAAGAAGGGAGGGGCATAGGCGTAGGTAGGAGGGAGGGGTGACGCACAGTGTTACGATCTTCTGGTATGACGGGACAAAAATCATAACTCTGATTATACCAAATGCAATTTAAAAACAAAAATACATTGTTATCCTCAGCCGGTCGCTTATAATTTCTAAGGGGTTTTTAAAGTTTTGGTGCCATGACTGGGGTATACAGGTGTCCCTAAAATAACCTATAAATTCATTCAAAATTCGGGTGCTTTTTTCTCGAAAAAACGCTTGGATCCGTCGATTTTTTATTTTGGTTAGGGTTTTTGGCATGATAATTTCATGTATACAGTGTGGCCGAAATACAACAGAGCCTACTTAATTTTTTAAAATTGAAAAACAAAACATATTAATATAAATAAATAAATTTTAATATAAAACTACTTAACATAAAAACCAATTTTTAAAATTAGCAATAGCTTGCAAAACAAAATAAATAATCAAAAATAAATCATGAATAAAATGTTAGGCTAATTATTCTGAATCAGAACTACTTGATTATTCAATTACATTTAAGTTACGAAAAATCTAAAGAAATAGGGAATCCACTGGATTTTTAATAAATACATACTTTTCTAACTAAGTTTTCCTTAGATTTAAATTTTCTGAGGCTAGCTAAATGGGGATAGGATGTTAACAAAGGCGTTCTAATTATATCAGTATTCGCAGATATTCTACAGCACTTACGGGCATAATTTAATCGAATTTCTTGACATTGTTTATGTCTTGCTTCTAAAGCATCCTCCAAAAGCTGACCAACTGGTAAGTCAAAAAATTCGCTTATATCACCACCGTGACCTAATACCTTATAAACTGTACTGGACATATAGTACCAATTATACAATAAGTCTTCGTCTAGCTTCTTTTTCAGTTTATCCAAGGTAGGAATAACTCCGCTTTCATAAAGACAATATATTTTCCTTCTTATTAGGTCCTGATCACTATTGTCTATACGGTGATATTGAAAATCACTACGTTTTTTTCTTTTGGTCAATTCTTCACCAATAATAATATTCCTTATCGATGATATTGGAGTTTTTGTAAGTAGACAGGTTTCTTTTAAAGCTTCTTGTTTAATTAGACTTCTACTAGATTAAAGTTTTATACACATTTTTCACAACCTGTTTTGCATCTAATGACAAATGATTTCAACGCGACATAGTTATATTCTCGTAAAACAACTTTTTCAAAATGCACAGTAAAAACGGTTATTTAACACTGCCACTAAAATATTAGCCAAAATATTTATATGCCTAATGATTAATACTCAAGAAATACCTGGCCCACCCCTGCCCTTATGAACAAATGGGTTTACCCAATAACAATAGGAAATAAAATCGTTAAAGCTTTATTGGGGTATGGTCCGTCAAAAGCCATAACGATATACTTTGAGACAGACTATACTAATAATTATTTTGTAAGTTAACGTTAACAGGGATCAATATTATTTAATGTTTAAACCTTAAGCTACGGGTAAGTTTTTGCTATAAATTGTTAATTGTGTCGTAGGTATAGATATACAAATTACAAATATGTATATAGGTATAATTTTTTATATTTAATATAGTGGGTGGGGGATAAGAAAATAAAATTTACCTCATTAACATTGAAAGCGGAAAACGGGATGAACGTTTTTCATATTTTTTAATAACTTTTTTATTATTTACCTTAGAATTGTGTACAAAATTAAAATCAAAAACCTGGGAACCAAGGATATAGAGTGTGTGTAGGAGGGCACCTAAAAAAATGTAAAAAAACTATTGAAAAAAGTTATTCAAAATGTTACGTCTGTCATTTTGATATTTCTATCAGCTCTATTATTTTTAGAAACAAAACCAAGCATGGCCAGTAAAAGTTCAATAAAAGATTATTTTTTAACCACGTTCAGATCACCAGACAGCAAAAAAAGAAAAACAGAAAATATTGAGGTAACTGATGGGACTGAGCAGGAAGAAGAAATATATAAAAATGGCAGAGAAAGTACGGATAGATCAAGTAAAGATATCAGTGACAGTGAATCGTCGACGTCAAGTTGTAATGTGGAGATTGTGGAGCAAGCGCAAAATAACTGGAGCCAGTTTTCTTTCCCCTTAGATTTATCAAAAACTCCTTATGATCTGCCCTCACAACCAATTTTAAGGAAATACCCAGTAACAAAAATAGGTGATCGTTTAAGGGCGTTTAACAAAAACTGGTATAAAATATTTTCTTGGCTGGAATATTCAGTAATAGAAAACAAAGCATTTTGTTTCTATTGTAGATTCTTTTGCAAAGCTGATGTAAAGATAAAGTCTTTTATCATTGGTTATAATAGATGGAAAAAAGCTATGGAATCCAATTTGAGATTCACTGCACATAGCAACTCATTAGTTCACAAAGAATGTTTGGTAAAATATAATGAGTTTCAAAGATCCAGTTTTGTAGGTGGCGTAGAAAATTTAATTATTATAATGAACTTATTAAAGAAAATCGGTATTACATCAAAACACTGACTGAAATTCTTCTATTAACTTGTAAATTAGAAATTGTGCAAAGGGGACACGATGAATTTAGTGAGAGTACAAATAAAGGAAACTTTCTAGAATTAACGCAGTTCATTGCAAATCACGGCCCTGTATTAAAAAAAAAATCTCAAGTGCTGTGGGTAATGCAAAATACCTTCATTTTAGTATACAAAATGAATTATTAGAAATACTTTCTAATGAAGTTCTGCAATCTGGAAGAGACAAAATTGCAGAAGCTAAATTTTATTCAGTCTTAGCCGACGAAACCAAAGATTTATCAAAGAAAGAACAAATGTCATTAATTGTGAGGTACGTCTATAAGTCAGAAATAAAAATATTTTTAGGATTTATTCACTGTGAAAAGTTAGATATATTAGTAAATAAGTTAGATTACAGAATATTTGCACAGATTGGGACGAAAAAGCATTAAAAGCTGAATGTATTCTTTTAAAAAGATTAATTTCTAAAAAAACGGAAATCAAAACAATGAAAAAATTATTAAAACTGCTAAAGGAATATTATCCAGCTTTTGAAAACATCTATGTATTAACAAAAATCGCTATGACAATACCCGCATCAATTGCTTCTCCAGAAAGATCATTTTCTTGTTTAAGTAGAGTTAAGACTTATACAAGAACTACAATGCTTAATGAAAGACTTTCTTCTATTTTAAGTATTGAAAAAGACCTCATTAAAAAATAAATCTCGACAATATTGTTGATACTTTTGCTAAAAATCATAGTAACAGAAGAATCTTACTGCTATAGGTTTCGGTAAAACACTTTTATTACTTGAATTTGATATGTCTTGTATATGCGTTGATTTTTTTTGTAATGTTTAAATATAATCAGAGTTCATATTTTTTACCTCTACCATTCTACTTTTTATTATAATATTACCACCATGCACACCTTTTTTGATATAAATTGAATTAAATGGGTTACCAAAGCAAAGCAAATAGGAATAATGTAAGTGCCCCCCCTAATTTTTTTGGCCCAGTCTGGCCCCCTTTTTTAATTTTACCAATTCGAATTAAATATTTATAGTTAAGAGAGGACAACGTCTGTTAGGTCAGCTAGTATGTGAATATATTGCAATTAAAATAATATTACATACATACGTGTCGAATTTAATTATAACTAATTATTGCTAAATTATTTAAAATTCTTGAAGCGTTTTAATTAAAATTCATACCTTTTTTAGTACTAATAAGTGACGAAGGTTTTTATTTTACGGGATTTTTAATTTGTAAAAAAGTTTAAAGATTAATTAAGGACTTAGATCTTTATAAATTACAAATACGCTATTGTTGTTTTGTCATCGAAAAAAAGAGAAAGTTGAGCACGTAATACACCATGTCAAATTACATGTTAAGGGATACCGGCTGCTAAATAACTTTAAGCTATTATCAACATGTAACACAGACAATTCTGTTAAATTGGTTATTTTATTTTTATGTTTAAAATACAGGTAATCCCTTTTAAATTAGTTTTCGCTTTTAATTTAGATAAAGGCAGGTGGGTTTAAAATTGAAAAAAGTAGTCGTTATACTACATGACTGAAGGCGTCTTGTGCCAACAGGTATTACAGAAGTATTACACCACCTATACGATGCTGATATATGAGGGCAGTCCCAGAAGTTTCCGGCCTAATAAAAAAAAACACAAAAATTTAGAAAAAATATACCTTTATTTCTCAACATAGTCCCCTTATAGCTCAATTCATTTTTTCCAAGGATGTTTAATAGCCCCTGTAATAGTTAAAAAAATTTTGTGCGCATGCCCTAACTTCCGCAATGTTTTTTGGGCACTATATTTACAAATGTATGAGCAGTGCATATGCTTGAAAAAAATTAGCAATAAAAAAAGTAATAATAATTTATTTTTATAAACAGTTTAATTTAAATTATTGTGCATACATAAAATAATAATACAAATATTTTAATTAAAATATATAATCTTATCTATAAGGCAAGGGGCTAAAAAACGTTGATGTTATGGAGTATGCCTCAGTGATACGCGTAGTAAATATTTTCAGGGGAATTTATAATATTTTATTAGTTTTTAAAAGCCTTGTTTTAAATATCGCCGAAAACTCATTAAAAAAAGTAAGAGAAGGCACTTAAAAAATTTGTCCGAAATTAGCTAAAAGCGATTTGTGGGTGAAGCGGTGTGGACAAGGTGATAATCGATTCAAAGGAATTGATAATGTTAATAAAGACACATATATTTGTTCACTTCATTTTGAAGGAGAATGGGTTCAAACAACCGAATATCCAGACCCCATCCATAACTGGAATACAGTTCTACTTGACATCTAAATTATTATTATCCTAATCTCTCAACTAGTTCTATCAATCATGGTTGATCTAAGCCACGTTTTTACGCGTCTGACGGCCGAGTGATGATCGCGTTGTTTAATTTAGCAATTGTTAAAACTTAACAACGGTTTAGAATGTTTAACAAAATGTCAGATTTTGACAGGTTGCCTACTAAAATCATTAAATAATACTGACAATCTACACTCAAGAAAAACGTTTGTTCGCCGATGTTTGTTCTTTTTTGTTTTTTCGGTGTGTACATACCTTTAGATATGTACAAACCGAAAAAACAAACATTCGTTCTTGTTCACTTTCTTTGTATGTGTTTTTTGTTTATTGTTCGCTATTTCTATCTACATAGCGCAACCAAATGTTTGTTTACTCTTGTTCAACTAGTTGGAATAGTTATGGATGACCATAAAAACAAAAATTCTCTTTGATGTACCGACGTACATGTGTGAACTAGAACAAACAAACGTTTGTTCCCCGTTTTAACTGTCTACACTAAAGAAAAACGTTTGTTCGCTGATGTTTGTTCTTGTTTGTTTTTTCGGTGTGTACATACCTTTAGTCAGACGCATATTAAAAAAAAATATTTTAAACCCCGCATTATCATTAATATTTTGTTTTCGGCTTATTAATGACTATTATTAACGTATACAAAATCATTTATTGCCCCTAATAATTCATTATTTTCTATTAATAAACAATTATATCATAGGCAACTAAAAATACGGGATAATTCTGGAAATAGAGGGACATACTGCTGAAAATCTAAAGAAAAAGATAAAATAGGACTCAGGATATTACTTACTTATACTTTTGTCCAAATGGTTATTTATGTCGTTTTATTTATTTTTAAAGATAACGAAAGATAACGAAGATAACAATTTTAAACATAGGTTTAATCTTTTTATTTTTACAACTTTCTGGTAGTTTTTAGGTTTAAAGATATGGCGCACGGTGGTGCGCCAGGCCAATTTCGGCTTGTCACACGCATTGTGTATATTACACGAAAGGTTTCGTTATCGTTTCACATAAAGGTATAAGATTTGGTGTGTAAATTCTTATAAGTATTCTGATAACTTGCGAAAAAATTGAGACAGTTATGTCAAGTGAGATATTCAATTTTAAGAATCGCCCTTTTTACTACTAATCAACTATCTAACTGAATCACTCACTCATTTATTGATTCATTAAAATTATGGGGCACTTTCCGAGGAAGTAAGAACTTGAAATATGTTATGTAGGACAAAAGTTAACTAAAAGTTCAAAAACTGTACATTTTTACTCTTAATGCCTTGAAACAGGGTCGGTTATAATGTAAATTTAGGGGGGATTATTATTAAATTTGTGTAAAAAGCCTTAATCAATGGTATGGTACTTCTCTATTGCAATTTGTTCATTCAATGCAATAGATGACTGACTTTGACCCAATTTTTTGCCGCTGTCCGCCACCCTTTTTGTTTACCTACATGTCCGCCTTTTGGGATTGCGTTTGGTTATGTAAATACCTTCTCACCTGACATATTTGCAAGCATATCATTGATGACGGGTTTAACCTGGAAAAAATTTGCTACTTTTACCCACTATAACTACAGCCTGTATCCACTAGGGTGTCCGCCCGCGAAGAATTGTAACTATTGGCATTAAATGAAGTATTGCAATGTAGAAATGCCATACCCCCTGTATCCCCTTTATGCGACTATGCGGATAAATTGTTATTATTGGGAATGGAATAAACACAATGCAATAAAGAAATTCCATATTATCACTGATGACGACCAAATTTTGGCATCATTTCTTGGACTATTAAGAGACCTAGATTTTTGACTAGAAATAACTATCTAGCTAGCTTTACTAATAAATAAGCATATTTTGTTTTATGCAATTTTTTTACCTTAAGTTCATAAATAAAAATAATATATTTTTGCTAATAATTGTTGGTATTACAATTAACAAGCAAATATTAAATTCATATGGGTAAAACCGAGTATTATACATAAACATTTTATATAATTTTTTTTAATTGACTTGAATAACATCATAAACACGTGAGTCAGTTTGAGTAATTATGAACATGATGTTGATGTATTTACATATACTTTATTTCTATTGTTCGTTAAACTAGCATCCTTATAAATAATAGACCAGAATAAGCTAACTATTTTAGAACGAAAAAAAGTTTGTTATTTTTTTTTACGAAATACTTTCGTAGGTTGTCTCTTTACTTTAACTTTTCTAGGAACTAGAGCGGCGTCGGTAACTTTAGTTATACAGGACTAGTCAAAAAATTCGAGTTAACATTTTTTTTTTGTCAAATTCTATCATTTGGATAGTCTATTAGGGAGAATCATATTTGCTAACAGCCAGGCTTGGCTCAAATATCCTTACTATTTAGGTAAAAATAATTATACAGATTGTCCATGTAGATAAAATATTACACAAATAAACAATGGCGCACTTTGAGATGTACAGGGTGTCCCAAATTCGATTCTCATCATTGGGATCTCGAAAACTTAAAAAGATACGAGGTTGATTAAATGAAGGCAAAGTTGCGCAATTTGATGCTGATCAAAATGCCACCTCAAAAGTTTAAGCATTTTAAATACTTTCGAACCGAATATTCGCGATGTTATTTTTATTTTTTATGTCTCTGTTTAAATAGATATAACATAATAAATTTTACATTTTTCTTGCTACTTTTTCTGTTCTACAAAATAGTGTTATTAGATTTACATACCGACGAGCTGCCATCATCAAGTTTGTTTTTTTTTAATACGGCCCTGGATTTCTTATTACGTATTTTAAGAGCTTTTAAGGTCCCAAAACCAATGATGTATCACACTTATTCAAAAAATTCATATTAATTGCAATTTCCATAAAAAAAACCATGTGTGTAGAGAGGGACAGAGAATGGATTTTTGGTAGGAAAACATTAAAATGATTTTTCCGAATAAGTGTGATACATTATTGGTTTTGGAATCCTAAAAGCTCTTAAAAAACGTACTAAAAATCCAGGGCCGTATTTAAAAAAACAAAGTTGATGATAGCAGCTTGAAGACAAAACGTCGGTGTGAAAATCTAATAGCACTGTCTTGTAGAACAGAAAAAGTAGCAATGAGAATGTTAAAATTATTTTGTTTTGTCTATTTAAATAGACATATGAAAAAAAAACGTAAATATTCGGTTTTTTCAAAATCTTCCGAAGTATTTAAAATTTTTAAACTTTAAGGGTGGCATTTTGATCACCATCAAATTGCGCAACTTTGCTCTCATTTAATCGACCTCGTATCGCATTAAATTTCCGAGATTTCAATGATGAGAATCGAATTTGGGACACCCTGTACATGTTTACATAAAATTTAAATTTTACGAATAGCAGCCTCTTACAAAACCACACTCTAAATAAAAATTTCTTGTTTCATTTATAATATTAAAGCTACCAATAAACTAATTCTATATATTAGAAATATTTATAGTTTTTACATTTTTTGAAAGAACCCCGCACAAAACAGATGGAAATTGACAACGGGGAATTTTCATAAAACGTTGTATTTTGATTATTTTTGTTATGCCGATCAACAAAAAATTTGCCATTTTTTGAGGTATACTTTATTTTCGAGACTTTTCGCCTGGTCTATAAGTATTTAACTATTTTGCTATACAGGTGTATTAATCGTAATAATAGAAAATAACGGTTGACTCTTACGCCGCATGAAACAATCTGTTATATTCTTAGGGATCTAATTAAAAAGAAAACGTTTTATTAATAATAAAAAGAGAATAAATATATGTATTCGACAAGGATGACGTCAATTAATACATTCATTACTTTATTCTATCTATTAAATATTTAATCAAAATAATAGTATCATTATATAACATTTAAAAAAAAACAATGATTTTTGATTTTTTATATAACAAAAGGAAAATATGTTGGAAGTGCCAGTTAAAATAAATAAGATGTTTTAATAACACAGGCCCACAAAAAAAGTGGTGTGTGCTGGGTGTCGGACTAAGATTGTCTGGCGTATTTTTTTTCCGCTAAACACGAATCTGAACTCAGAATTGGGGGTCAAACAGCAAAAACTCGAAAAAAGGCATAATTTCAGATATTAACGATTTTTTTTTTTAAATTTAAAACGTTAATATCCTAAAAACTATAAAAGATACACCAGACTTTTTATGTCAAACACCATGTATTTTAAGAAGACCTTTAATTTAAGTTTTATAACCTGTTTGTCTAAATGCAATATTTTTCGAGTTATAATAAAAAAACCGAATTTTCAGGATTTTTTCAAGGTATACCCCTAGAAAACATTTAAAAATATATATATTTTTTTTGGATTGTTTTTGCAAATTTTGAGTAATTTGGAATTGAAAAAAATAAAATAAATGATTTATAATAAAACAAAAACTGAAAAAATGCATTAATAAAAAAAATCCCATTTTGGACTGAAATTTTTGTCAAAATTACATTTTCGTTTATATCCCCTTTAATATTTATCTTATCAAAAATGGTTATACCGGGTGTTGCTCCGCCGAGCGGGACATAGGAAATCCCATGTAAATTTTGAAGTAGTCAAATATTGGCTCCCCTAATTATTTTAGAAAAAAATGCTATTAGGATTTATTGAAGAGCACAATAAGTTCCACCCAAAATGAAAATTTGAGCATTTTTCAACCAACCAGTAAAGAGTAAACTGCTTAAATACTTCTGCAACGTAGTATCTCATTATGCACCCTGTACTCTAGAAATCAATAATAAAAACACCATATCGGTGAAAATTTAGATCATTAATTCATAATGTCATTGCCAAAACTGAACAATTTTATACGGGAATTTCAAAAAGAATCCTCGCATTTCATTTTAGTTTACAGCTAATTCCAACACATGCACTCACAGTTACGCAAGACAATAAAACAAATTTGTCTACATTTAGAAATCAATATATGACGAAAATATCAGGATTTAATCAAATGCTCAAATATTCCTCCATTAACTGCCAGACAATAACCCAAACGATTATAAAACACATTTCTTACGTTGGCTAGTTGGTACATCGATATTCTGGCACATTCAGCGGAAATAGCATTCCTTAGCTGGTCTAAATTTTCATATTTTTTATTGGTATAAAGCTTAGTTTTTAAATGTCCCTATAGAAAAAAATCGTTTGGCGAAAGATCCGGAGACCTGGCTGGCCAAGATATTGCGTGGTTCGGGCCTATGATGTCGTTATTAAATGCGTTGTTCAAGTATTCGCGCACAGCTCTGGTACTGTGTGCTGGGCAGCCATCCATTTGATACTAAATCTCTTGATTTTCACGAGCAAGGTTGTTCAAAGCAGGCAAAATTTGTTCCTCTAAAAGTTCCAGAAAGTACTCCGCATTCAAATTTCGGTCAAGGAAAAATGGTCCAAGGATATGGTGGCCGAAAAGACCCGCCAAAAGATTAATTTTTTGTGGATATTGAGTCCTCAACAAATCGATTTTGGTTTTCGTTACTCCAGTACCGGCAATTTTGAATGTTGGGTTCGTTGTTCAATGTAAAAGAGCATTCGTCAGTAAAGCAAATATTTTGTAAAAAACCTCTGTCAGTATTTGTCCTCTCCATCATCTCAAAGCAAAATTCCTGTCGTCGTATTTCGTCTCTTAATTCTTGGTGTCTTTCGTACTTGTAAGCGTGGTATTTACATCTTTTTAAAATTCGAGATATTGTGGTGTGGTCTTGTCCAGTAATGTCCTCCAGCTGTCTCGTGCTAATGTTTCCTTCGGCCTCCTCTACACAAAGTATCACTAAGCTGTGGTATCACGACTAAATCCCTCTCGTTTTGTACAATTTGTCTCTGATTTTCACGTCGATTTTCTTCACATTTGCAATTATTGATTACTGTGCCTGTAGTTTCAAATTTTTTTATCGTCCGTGCTATTGTCGATTTACTTGGTATTGGCCTATTGGGAAAATAGGCTGCAAACATGTCCGCTACTCTTCGATAACTATTTCCCTGATAAAACCATTTTATAATAGTGATTTTTTCTTGATTTGAGTAGTTCATTATTTAAAAATGATGTGACATTGATCTGAAAACTTGAGAGTAAGAGGTTAAATAATTTTTCTGGTTTTTTATTATAAACTTCTAATAATACAGGGCGCGTAAGAAGATAGGAGATTCGTAACTTATTTTAGCATTTATCTCTTAGCTGGCGGACTGAGAAGAGCTGAAATTTGTACACTGGGTACAACTTTTCGTGCTCTTTAAAAAATCCAAATAATATTTTCTTCTAAAATAATTAGCCAATATTGGACCACTTCAAAATTTACATGGGATTCCCTATGTCCCGCTCGACGGACCCGGTACCTATAATTTTTATATAGACAAATCGGAAAGCTTTATTTTTTGTTTTATGAAATTTTTTGTATCTTCCATAGTTTATGTAGTTGTACTCCAAACATTCCAAACATGGTAGCAAGTTTCTGCCGGTAAATGTGCCGTATAGGTTTTTCTGGATTTTTGCTGTTTGACCTCCAATTTTGACTTCATATTCGTGTTAAGCGAAAAAATCTTAGTCCGACACCCAGCACACACCACTTTTTTTTGTGGACCTGTGTTGTCACTAAATTGTCATAGATTATTTTTAGTTATTATTTCGATGACGTAGTGCCCATATGTGGTAACTGCAGTTATTGGTTAAAATGAGTTAGAGTTATCAGTAGCAAATAATTAAAATTTTGTAATGCAGCGATATGGTAATTAAAATATTGTTATTCAAAACTTATAGCGCTATCTTTTATTTGTTGGAAGTAAACGCATTTTAATGTATATCTAAACTAAGGTTTGTGCACTTGCATTGGCGCACTACACCATCAATTTGATTATCTAAATAAAAACAATTAAAAAACACCATAGGGTTTTTAATATTATTTAGTTAGATAATATTACTCCAACCAAATTATATAACGTTACTAGAAAATAAATAAGTTATAAAAATAAAGTATAACAGGGAATTTTCAACAGAAAATAAACCTCTTAAAACGCACTTCCATTGGATTATTCAGACCCACGCAAAACGGCATTTCAGCTAGGGGAAACATCCAACAATGGCCGATATAATTCAACCCCCGTTGTAAGGGGTGAATACAAATTCTGGTTTCTTATATTAATTGTTTTATTAGTTTAAGTGCAATTTAGAAGTTCTTATGTTTTAATATTATTATTGTAAATTTTATTCTGAGGTGTTTGTGGTATAGAAACATAAGATATGGCTTTTTTGGGAAGGGTATGAATAAATCAGCCACATATATATATATATATATATATATATATATATATATAAAATAAATATATATATATATATAAATATATATATATATATATATATATATATATATATATATATATATATATATATAACGTGTAAGATAAGAGGTCAGTATGGGGATATCCGAAACGGTAAGAAAATAGGTGGGTAGTTTAAATTTGGCAAAGTTGCGTATTGAGAAGCCAAATAATAAACTGTTGTAAAATTGAAGTTATATTTTGTACTTTCAGAAATATGGCGAAAAAACTAAAATTTCCGATTTTCGTTTTTATTTTTTTACGAGTTTATTTCAAAAGTTAGAAAAAATCTAAAAATACATTTGGAACTTTTTGCGCTTCATCTATTAGCAAAGTTAAATATTTCGTACGACGTTTCGTTTTCGCTAAACCATCATCAACTTTATTTTTTTTAATACAGCCCTCGATGGTGACAATGAGTCAGACAAGGAACGACCCAGATTCCTTATAGGAGCGTTCCATATTTATTAAATAAATAATAAGTGTTATACATTTTTGTAATTGGGATAA
>JAHBCN010007077.1:0-45424 GCA_019359885.1 Listronotus oregonensis | reverse complement strand
AAAACGGGGGCGGTACTCCCAAAAATTTTAAACGTTGAAAAGCCATATTTCAAAAACAGCCCCCTTTTGACCCATTTTTTTTTTTGGGTTTTTTGTTTTTGAGCTTCACTATCCCCTTTTTAAAAAATTGTGAGTATCATCCCAAAAAAAAGGGGAGAATGACATGAAAAAACAAATAAAACATAAACATATCCCATCAGTTAGTTACAGGATAAAAATCGTTACTTTTTAGTAAAAAAATTAAAATGATCCCTTTTTTTTTTTTTTCCCCCCCCAATATTTTTAACAGTATAGTTTTAAAAATGATTACATTTAGCCAATAGATTAATGGGGGTTTTAGAAGCGATTTGTTTCCCGGCCCAAAAAAAAACTTAAAACACTAGCCCATATAAGGACCGCAAACAGCATTTTTTTATTTAGTGCTTACCTGTGCTGTATGTTTTTTTTGTCTTTTTTTGGCATTTGATGCTCCATTTTTTAAATTTGGCTTGATATTTTTTATTGTTTCTATCCATGTCCGCTAAAATACTGAAAAGAAAAAAGGGAAAAAATTTTAATACAGGCGGTTTTATTTTTTAAAAACAGTTTTTTTTATCGATTTAATCTTATTCGACCTTGATACACTGATTTTAATAAAATAAAACGCTTTTGAATTTAAAAATTAAGTCATATTTACGGGGAATGATTTTTTTTTAGTTTTTTTAAACTATTTTTTTAAACAAATTTTTAAAAGGAAATACCATTAAAAAATTTAAAATTTTTTTTTGGGGGTTTTAAATTAACGGGGGTTTAAAAGGGTATTTATTTTATTTAATTAATACCGTTTTTTTTACAAATACTTGGTTGGGTTGAGAATCCCCCTTTTAAAAATTTGTCCAGAGTAAAAAGTTTTAATAAAAAATTTACAAAAAATTTTAAACCAACATTGGGCATTTTGGACAATTTGGGGTTTTTTTTTGAATTTGCATCGGGGGTTTTTTTTTAAACCCTTTTTAAAAGGTTAATTTTTTTTTTTATTAATTTTTATCTGTTTTTACAGAATATGGGGTATATTATGTCCTAATTTGTTTAAAATATTTTTTTTTAAAATTTAAAAAATTAGAGGGGGGGAAAAAACTGTCCCCCCCTTTTTCTTGAGGACGCGGGGAAAAATTAAAAATAATAAAAAAAAATTTTTTTTAAAATTACAAATTTTTTTTTAAAAAAAAAATTATAGATAAAAAATAACACAACAAAAAAAAAAAATTTTTTTTTTTGTGAAATTGAAAAAAACATGGGGGATACATAGTGTTACTTTTAAAAAAATTTGGCACAAAATGTACGTGGTTTGCTTGTACAGTTAGCCTTTTGGGGATCTTTTTTTTTATTTTTTTGTCCACAGTATGTTTTTTTTCCCTCATTTTTGGGGTATCTGTTTTAAAATTTTAAAACGAAAATGTTGTTAAAATTTTAGAGGTCGTCCACCGGGGACTCGGGTACCGTGCCCATTTTTTAAAATAAGGATAAGAAATTTTTTTTTAAATTCCTTTTTTGGGTCATTTTTTTTTTCACGCATCATTTTAAAAAGCCCCCAAAAAGTTTACTACAGCCATTTTTAACCATTCTTGCGAAAAGACCCCAAAAACCTTTTTTTTCCCCCCCAAAACAATGGTGTGTTTTTTAAAAAACCAGCCGTGGTGGTCAACTTCCATTTTGCTTATTAAAATTTAAAAAAGGGTTTTGGTTGTCCCAAAATTTAAATCGTTTTTTTTTTTACTCCAACGTTGAACTAGTATTGTAGGCAGTTTTTTTTAAATTTGGGCTAAGGAAAACACTTGCTATCATTCCATTTGCAAACAAGAATGTTTTTTATTTTCATCAAAATTCCAATCAAAAAATTTTTTTTTTTCCCAAAAAAATTTTTGATTTAGTTGGACATTTTGGGTTCTATTTTCAAAAAAGGGGCCGGGGGACAAAAAACCCCGAAGACAAAGCAAATTATAACTTGAAAAAAAATTATCGAAATACAAATATGTTTTAGGAGGAGTTTCGACTATTCTAAGCATGTCTGTTAAAACCCCTTTTTGGGTTTCCCATAAAGGGGGTTTTTCCGTGTTTTTTTTATTTTTTTCCAAAAATAAAGAAAAATTCCTTAAAAACCCCCTTTTTTCCCTTGCCCCTTTTAAAACCCCTTTTTAAAAATAACCAAAACAAAATTTGGGTTTTTTTTTTAAAAAATTGGGGTTTTATCCCGGGGTGGCCATAATATTTAAAAAATCATTTCATCTACTGAAAGGGGGTTAGGGCCTCCCCATTTTGGAAAGGGGGTTTTTCTCAGTTAGTGGGGGCTTTTTTTTAAAAGTTTTATCGTTTTTTTATCTCCCCCAAAAATTATCGACAAAAGGGGTGCAATGACTTTTTTTCCCCGGGGGAAGATTTCGACGGGGAAAGCTTTTTTTACCCAAAGACCCCAAATTTTCCCCCCTTTAACCCGAAACCCCCTTTTAATTTGGGTAAAGTGTGTTTTCCCGAAAAAAATCAAAAACCCTCAAATTTTTTAATTTTTCTGCTGTAAAAAAAACCGTGTTTGTTTTTTGTTCTGTAGCATATCTGTTTGTTTCTCTAGCTAATAAATCGAAAAAAACTTTATAAAAAAAACTGTTAAAATTTTTAAAGGGAAAAATTTTTTGAATTTTTTTTTATATTCTAAAATTTTTTTCCCCTAGAGTGGGGGGGGAATCATCTACATGAAAATTTTTGAAAAGGGGGGTTTTTTTTTTTTCCCCTTTGGAGCCCAAATTTTTTTTGAAGCATCATTTTCAAATTTTTCTTCTTTTTGACATATAATAAAAAAGGGGTTGGGGTTTTTTTCCCCGTCAGTTTTTTGGGGATTTCTTTTTTTTCCCTTTTTTGATTGTAAATCTTTTTGGGTTCTCTGCGACGTTCTCTACTAATAATTTGCACTTTTTTCATCTATTCCGATTTTTTTTTTTGTAAAAAAAATTTCCCGTTCCACCGGGGTTTTCCCTTTTTAAAAGCAGTTTTTTAAATTTTCATTATCATTTATGTCGTTTCATCTGTAAGTTCGCCCTTTGGGGTTTAAGTTTTAAAATCCTCTTTATCTGTTCTGATTTAAAAATTTTGGGGCCCCTCATCTAGATTTTTTAAAAGGGATTCTCATTTCTTTTTTCTTCCCCCCTTTTTCCCAAAAAATTTTTTTAACCATACCTATAAAAAAAAAAAGAGGGCCCCCCCGGGCCTCATGCGGGGACTTTAGTATTTTTTCCCCCAATATTACAAAATCCCCTTTAAAAAAAACCTACTAGAGAATTAAATTTATTTTAAAACATCCATAATAATAGCAGAAAAAATTTGTTAATAACAATTACTTACCACCATGAAATAAAACGTGAAAAAAAAATAAAAAACTAGCTAAAAAACCCCTTTTAAAAAAAAATCAAAAGGGCCCAATTTTCAAGTAAATCCCTTTACAATCTAAAAAAGGGGGTTTTTTTCCAAAAAAGCGAGATGGGAAAAAAACCCTTTTTTATCGAAAAATTCCAAATGCATTGCTGAGCCACGCTATCCCCTCCTAAATCCGTTGTCCTCAATAGAGGCCCGGGGGTTTTAAAGGGTTAAGTTTAAAAAAAAAAAGTCTTATCAAAGCGTCGTTTTTAATTTTAAAAAAGGGAAATCATTATTATAAAATCTTTTTTTGTAGAATAATTTTTTATAAAAAGAACCCCTTTTTCCTGTTGGTAAAAAGTTTTTTTAAAATTTTTCACAATCCCCCCTTTCCCCGGGGCAGTTTTGGGGCCCCAGCATTCTTTGTTACTTTTTCCCAAAAGGGGCGAAACTAACTTTTTTGTAATCTAACTTTCAGTCTTGCCCTCTTTTTTGCCAGAGCTTGCATTAGTTCCAGCTCTACACCCCGAGCATGTTCCGCATCAAAAAATAACCCCCCCTAAAATATATTTTAATTTGCGGGGTACCTTTTTTCTATATAAATATTTTGGGGGTTTTGGGGTTCGTTCCCATTTTTTTCAGATTTTTTCCTTTTGGGCCCTTTTTTTTTCTTAATTAGAGAACCCCCGAAGGGGAAAAAAAAAAATTTTTTTAAAGAGTAGCACATGGGGGAAAAAAAAAACCTATAGTTAGAAGCTTATATTTTTAAGTAAAAAATTTAAATTTTGTAATTTTTTGAAAAATTTTTTATTATTAGGTAATGATAAACCAAAAATATCTATAAGGGCCTTTTTTTAATTTTAATTGAAAAAAAATTGTTCCAAGCTAGTTTTATATAATTCATGAAATTATTACTTGGGGTTCCGTATACTAATGACGACAATAGGCTAGCTATTCTTAACATGTAATAAAAAATTAAATTTTTAAAGTTATAATAAAAAAATATTTAATTAAAAATATCAATAACTATTAAACACAGTTCCCCAAAAACCCCAATTTCCCTTTCAAAAAAAATAAGTCTTTTTTTACAAATATTTTTTTTTTTTTTGAAATTAAAGAAAATATAAATTATATTGTAATTTTAAACAATTTGTTTACAAAAAGGGGGGTTTTTTTTTTTAAAAAATTTTTTTTACATAAAAAACGGGGGTTTTAAAAATTGCACTAAAAAAAATTTTTTTTTGCCATAGTGGGGGTCATCTATACACCTAAAAAAAAAAAAAAAGTTTTTAATTTTTTCGGGGGGGAGACTTAAAAGAGCCGAAGCTTTGCATCGGGCCCTTGCACATGTAACTGGGGTTTACGGGTCAGGGCTGTTTGTTACAACAGTCCACTGGGGGGTAGATTTTCCATTATTTTAAAAGTTAAAAGTTTAATAATTTTTTCAACAATTATTTAGTTAATTTTATTATCATTTCTATCTTTTAAATTAACAAAAATTCCCCCCTCCCATTTGTGTGTTTTGATACCCGGGAGACTGTTTTTGCTAGGGGGACTGTTTTATTCGATCAATAAAATTAATTAAAAATAAAGGGTTTTCCCGGGGTTTATTTCCCAACCCAAAACCCATATAATATAGTTAAAATCGTCCCTAAAACTTTTCACACTTGAAAAATTTAATTTGGGTTTAATATTATACAACAAATATTTATTTAGTATATTATCACTTCTATTTTTAAAAAATTAAAAAAAATTTTTAAACACACCCCCCCTTTTTTGTTTGATATCCCCCGGAGACTGTTTATTGTAGGGGGGACTGTTTCATTCGACCAATAAAAAATTTAAACCCACATTTATGGGTTTTCCGGGCTTACTTCCCCCAAAAACCCCCTATAATTAGTTAAAATCGGGCCCGAAAGCTTCACATTTTTGAAAAATTTAATAAAGTTTAAAATTCTATACAAAAATTAATTATTTAGTATATTATCATTCATCTTTTAAAAAAAAAAAAATTCTAAACACAGCCCCTTTTTATATGATATAAGGAGACTTTTGTGGGGGACTTTTTTTTCGAAAAAAATTTTAATTAAAAAATTATATGGGTTTTTCCCGGGGCTTATTTGCCAACCCAAAACCCAAAAAATATTTTTTGGGCCCTGAAAGCTTAAATTCGAAAAATTAATTAATTTTAATAATTTTATAAACAATTATTTATTTAGTATTTATTCCATTTTAAAATTAACAAAATTCTAAACACACCCCCATTTGTGTATGATATCCGGGAGACTGTTTATTGCTAGGGGGACTGTTTTATTCGATAAAAAAAAAATTAATTAATACGTTATATGGGTTTTGGGGTTTTTTTGCCAACCCAAAAAATCCATATAATATAGTTAAAATCGGCCCAAAAGCTTAACACTTCAAAAAATTAATTAAAGTTTAATAATTTTATACAAAAATTTTTTTATTTAGTATTTTATTATTTTTTTTTTTAAATTAAAAAAAATTTAAATAAGTCTCATTTTTTAGATATCAGGGGAGACTTTTTTTTTAGGGGGGATTTTTTATTCGATAAAAAAAATTAAAATTAATTTCATTATGGGGGTTTTCCCGGGGTTTTATTTGCCAACCCAAAACCCTATATTATAGAAAAAACAGCCTGAAAGCTTACCACTTAAAAAAATTAATTAATTTTTAATAATTTTAAAACAATTATTTATTTAGTATATTATCACTTTTTTTTTAAATTAAAAAAAATTTAACCACACCCCCTTTTGGTGTATGATATCACAGGAAATGTTTATTGCTCGGGGGGTTTTTTCGTCAATTTAATTAACTAAAAAGCGGGTTTATTTGCCAACCCAAAATCCATATAAATAGTTAAATTCGCCCCAAATTTTACACACTTAAAAAAATTAAAAAATTAAATATTTAATACAAAATTATTTATTTAGTATTTACCTTATCTTTTAATTTAACAAAAATTTAAACACAGTCCCATTTGTGTGTATGATATCACAGGAGACTGTTTATTGCTAGAGGGGATTTTTTTTATTGATAAAAAAATTAATTAAAACACATTATATGGGTTTTGGGGGTTTTTTGTCAACCCAAAACCCATAAATATATTAAAAAATCCCCCTAAAGTTACAACTTAAAAAAAATTAAATTAAGTTTAAAATTTTTATACAAAATTTTATTTATTTAGTATATTATCACCTTTTTTAAATTAAAAAATTTTAAACACAGTCCCATTTTGTGATATCAGGGGAGACTGTTTATTGCTAGATTTTTTTTCGATCAAAAAATTTAAAATTTTCATTATATGGGTTTTGGGCTTTTTGTCCCCAAAACCCATATAATATATTTAAAAACCCCTCTGAAAGCTTACACTCTTAAAAAAAATTAATTAAGTTTAATAATTTTATACAACAATTATTTATTTAGTATATTATTTTTTATCTTTTAAACAAAAAAAAATTTAAACACAGTCCCATTTTGTGTATGATATCACAGGAGACTGTTTATTGCGGGGGGGACTTTTTTTTTCGATTAATAAAATTAATTAAATAAAAGGCGGGTTTTTATTTCCAACCCAAAAAAACCATATAATGTATTAAAATCGGCCCAAGGTTTACACACTTAAAAAAAATTAATTAAGTTTAATAATTTTATACAACAATTATTTATTTAGAGGGGACTTTTTTTTTTTATTAATAAAATTAATGACTTTAATTTGGGGATATGTAGACATAGTATAATATGTTTTTTGGGGTAATGTTCCAAACCCCCCCAAAAAAGAAAATTAAAAAAAGGAAGAAATATTAGAAAGAAACGAACTGCTGAACGATTGAAGTATAAACGACTTAAAAATTATCCCCAAATTTTTTAAATCGTATGTAAATTTTGTTTTTTTTAAAATAAGTATTAAAAAAAAAATCTTACACATAATAAAATGTTTTTCCTTCTTATAAACACTCCCAGGTTGATGTAAAGTTTCCTTCTTGAATTTACAAAAATAGTTCATAACATATAAATTAAGAAAAAAAGAAAGTAATATTTAATATCGTTTATTAACAACGTTTCTTAATTTTCGAGAAAATGTGATTGGGACATTATTTGGGAAACTTTTCCAATAATACTACCTTATTCTGCGTAGCCAAAGCAAAGAGCTTCGGTATTTTTGCCCCCCGGTTTTTTGGTCGTGATTGCGTTTTTTTTTACCCTCACATACTTCAGCTTAATTTCAAGAGCGTTTTTATCTTTTTTTCCAAAATAAATAGTTTTGATAAAAAATTTAGCCTTTCTTCTCTAAGACCCATTAGTTCCTAAAAAAGTTTTTAAGTATGGGATTATAGGATGAGAAATTATGTCTTTTATTTAATGCATCTAATAAAACGGTTCAATTCCCCAAAATTAGAAGCGCTGTAATATAAAAGAATTTTAAAGATTTAAATTCTGTAAAAAAGTTCTTAAAAATTAATGATGACGGCTGCAGTGAAACGTAATTTCAATAAAAACTTTAAGTATGTACAACAAATTAGTACTTTAAATTCCTTTTATTATAAAAACGGTGTTAAAATTACAAATAAAATCATACGGTATAAGCTAATAGCTATTTAACACACAAGGATATTAAAAAGACCGATTAATGATCGAGCTAGCGAGGTTAAGGGTTAAGATCATTAATTGCCAAATAATGTCCGAGTTAGTTAAAATAGTTTTTCGGCGATCGTTTTGTTATTTAATTGTAGAAATTATAATTTTTCTTAAATTTTTTTCGGGGTGTATTTTGCTTTTAGGCAACCTACTTAACAGATGTTTAATGGTTAATATTTGAATGAGAAGGTTATAGACTCCATGTTAATTTTGTGTATTTTTAGATGTCTAGACTATAATAGATTATTTATTAATGAAAGATCATGCATTAATGTGGGCTATTAATAAATAATTTTGTATACGTTAATAATACTTATAAATTAACGATCGTTTAGAAAACAATCTGTAAAATTACAAAATGTGTTTTTTTAATTTAAAAGTGATTTTATTTATTGAAGAAATCAGTTTCATTTTGATAATTAAAAAAATTAATAAAAATAGACTACTGAACTTAATAAAACTAAATAAAATAGTCCTAAAATCCCACAAATTTAAAAACTAAAAACGCATTTATAAAATCCTCAATAATACCCTTTTTGACAAATGTCATATCTGAAATGTTAATTTTGACAGATGTTATTTGCTGACAAATGATATTTTTAACAAAATTTTAAGGAGGTTAAAATTTGTTAAAAATATATTTCAAAAGTTTTATTAGAACATAAAGTTGAAAAAAGTGAGATAATATGGTATGTTATTTTTGATAGGTTTAAATATTTTTATAATGTGTAAATTATAGTGTAGACAGATGTTATATTTTTAAGACGTTATTTTTAAGGTTTTTGTATTATTTTTCATTTATTTATCCTGCTATTTGCAATTAATTTGTTATTTATTTAAATTTTTTCTGTCAGTTTGGGCTCTATTTCTTTTTTTTTAATTAAAAAAAAAAAACGTTTGCTGGATGCCGCGTATACTAAATAATTAACGCCCTTGAGTAGCCTATAAATTTTAATGGTAATATTCACTAACCTGTCCTAAACTAAATACCCGTTTTCTTAACATCTCAAAAACCCGGCACCTAGGGTAGCCCAGTACTTAGTCTACATATTAAATTTTTGCGGGCTGTCATAAAGAAAAATAGCATTATAAGGTGGCCGTTCAAACTTAAATACCTCCAATCCACCATGAATACGCACATTTTTTCATTCTCACAGCGCCCTAATATTGCCGCCAAACAAAAGTGTCCCATTTTTTTTAAGACATTTGACTACTCAAGCCCAAACTTAATACTTTCTACACCATCTGACACAATGACTTTTGTTAAGTTTCAATTAACCGGTTTATATATGTGATAGCGAAAGTGCATGAGTCCAAAGTCTTATCCATTGAGTTATTTTTTTAGAAAATTGACATCAAACCAATAAACTTTATAAAATTTTGTTTTAATATACCTAAAATAATTACAACCCTACAATATTGTTATATCTATAGGTTTTAAATCATCCTTATTTGGTAAAAATACTTGATGAATATTTGCTTATCAAGCGAATTAGTGTATCTTGAATGTTGGTTAAACCAGGTGGAAAATTTTTGTAGGCTATTAACACAAAAAGATCTCAATGTTATCCAGATAACCAAACCCAAAAAATGCAATCATTGATATTTTTGAAGAAGCATATATTTGTCAAAAATATAATTACCGAAGAGTAGTATACGTTTATTTATTAATAAAGAAATGATATCATAAAGTTATTTAATTAAAAGTTAATATTTCAAATATATGAATAATATAATTAGCATAAAATTATAAGATTGTATCATTACTAACAATAATTTTTCATTTTTTTACGATTTAGTAAATTTACTTTGTCTTATCATAGTTTTGTTCAAAATAACTAACCCACTTGATTACTTTAAATCAATATTAAATTGTGCAGCATTCAGGATTACGTTAAATCGTAAATAACTGAAATTAATTAATAATAATGAATGTAATATTAGTAAATAATCAAATAATCCTAAATTTTATGCCAAGAGCTGAAATTGCATATTAATGTATAATCCTTTAATTTGCGCCAATTTACTTGTTTACCATTCTTCTGTATTAAAACATGTTAATTTTAAATATAATTAATATTTTTGATAAACTCGTAAATACCAATAAAGCAAACGACATCGGTTGAATCTTAAGTTTAACCATAACTTTAAAGAACTCTTCGTAACCAATGATTACTAAAAAATCATTATCAACACCCAGTTGTTCCGCTTGTAATACACTGTAAATATCTTACGTATCCGTCACCTTCAGTGTTTTTAAGTTATATATTTTCTTCCATTGATGGGGTATGTTTTAACTAATGATAAACATTTTTATTTTAACCACAACAATACCAATAATAAATTAATATAACTAAAAATCTCAATAAACTTTTTTTTTGAGTATTTGTTTAGAAAACAAACAACGAGATTTGTACACTGTTGTGCTCAGCCGCTTATCTGCGTTTAATATGGTTTATTTCGTTGTCCATTTTTCAATTCTGGCTGCTAGAAATACCCGACTCCGGGTATTTTCCGTTCTTCGAGAGTGGACCTGCGCGACGTAATGTCCTTTTATATTGTTTTTTCGGTCTTTAATAAAATGTCTTTGATCAACAGTTCTCAGCTCGTTCGTCCATGACCATTGTTAAAATAACGAGTCACGAGATGCTGGTGCCACGTTTACATTTTATCCGAACTCCCCAGCCTGCTTTTCCAGAATGGATTTAACAAAAAGTTCCAAATTTGCAGTTACAAAATTTTTTGTGGTTTAAACGCAGGGTAATATTGAACAAACCAACCCCGTCCGAAAGATGGTGACACTACTGCAAATCGACTGTCTATATACAAAATGCAGAAATAATTTTACGGTATGTGGAAATTTTTGGTAAGTGTACTTCAATAATTTTATCATGTTCTTCAAGGCCACAGTATTTTTTTTTTACTTAGCTAATAAAAACAAAATCATTGTATGATAATTTATTATTTAGTTTTAATTTTATTTTAATTCGTGATAGGTATTACCTTTAAAATTAAATAATGAACGTTATCAATAAGTAGAAGGAGGATTACGTGGATGTGGCCCTATCAAATTTAAGCTGTTGTTAGTGGCATTGATCGAACAGGTGAACCAACGCAAAAGCCCAAATGTTTACTGTGAGTTATTTGCGGCTCTGGTGAGATTTGAATTCATGAATTTGCTGGATAATAAGAGTTGATAACTTTCGTCCAACTCGATGTTGCGTAATAACTCAGAAAAAAGATCTAAAGTATTGACTTGGGCATCGAGGATCACACTGCCACTGATTAGGAACATCGCAAATCTCCAGACATGCTTTAACGGATCCGGCAATCTGACCTAAAAGTAGAGCCCTTAGATTAATCTCAACTATTGAGGAACGTAGAAACTTTATTGCTATTATCCGAATTATTGAAATTAGACAGCATCCACTGGCCGCATTACAGATAAAAAATCTTATTCCAATAATGACGGCAAATGGTGTATGGAGACGTCCCAGAAGAATATTTGGGATGATCAAAGAAATAGTTCCATTTGGGAGGCGATCGATTTAATGGTGTCGCTGGCCATTGCATTGTTTGACAGACACATTTGACCTTTGTGGCATTTCGGAAAAGGGACTTAGCGGCCAACTGTTACATAGGAGATTGGAACCTCATATCCATTGGCCCAAATAAAATATGGTACGCTATTTGCTCTACAACAAGATAATGCCACACGGTTGTAAGGGTGATACGAAATTTCTTACAAATCAGTCAATTCAATGCTGAGATGGCCATTAATAGTTCGGACCAATGCCTTGAAAAACTACGGTAAATAAACTGATTGATTATGTTAACATAACAATGTCCAGAAATTTATATACATGATTCATTATAGTTACACGTCGAATCCAATAATAGATAACAGAGGTTGACGCATTCATTATGAATATATTTTTCTTAATTTTTTAATAAATTGTTTTTGACTACATTAATTTGTATTTCTTTTTCGTATTACTTTAAACAGTCTTTAAAAAATGTAAGCAAATTTTAATAAATAATCGATGCATTCGTCAAGAGAACCCGACAAATCAACCAGGTCGTTTTCTTTACTATTAATATCCTCTGAAAGATATGTGGACTACACACCTTTTGAGTTAGGTTATCATCAAACAATAAACACATAAATAAATAACTTTGATATTAATCCTCGCCGCAATTCGGTAAGTTTTTTAAGTAGAGTCATTAATAGTTACCACACAAACAATAAACATTTATATATTAAACGCCCACATTTAAAATTATAAAGTTTCATTGAATATTATTAATTATAACCACTCTAAAATTAATAAAAACAAATTAGATTAACGGTAAACAAGATATCATCAGAGAAAGATGAAAGGTAATAAATTATGATATCGAATGACATCCGTGTGTGTTTTACATCTCAGGTTTTAAAGCCGTTAAAGCAAAGTTATATAATGCATGGACGACTGATTATTCGTATATCACATCCCAAAACTTATTTCATGATGTCATGACATAAGCCTTCGATCCATCAAAGTATTAAAAATTATTGTGCAATTATTGCGGTAAAGTATTTAGTTTTGGCGTCAATAATAATAATTTTGATAAAATATTATATTACTATTAGGGTACAAAAATAAAACCAAAATCTTAATACTATTTAAATAATAAGAAATACCAATAAGCTGTTAATGACACGATCATATGTAGTGCTTATGTTTTAGTTGCTTTAAGCACTGGTATCATTATAATCATTAGAATATTTTTCAGATCAACATAATTTAAAACTCAGCAAAAATGCAAAAATAAAAAGAAAATATCATATTATCGTATCATATGTATTCATATTATTACAAAAACTCAGAATATAATTTTAGGTTTTCAACGCTTATACGAAATGTGTGGTTTGTATCAGCTTCGATACTTGTTACAGGTAATGCTGCCGACTCACCCAGACAACGAAACAAAAGTATTAGTAGAAAGAGGTAAAAAATTTGGCCCAAAAAAGTGTTGATTTAAACAAATCAAAATCGAAATTTAAAGTAATTAATAACACAAAATAAACAGCAGACTTAGTGTGGGTTAATGATTAATAAAACAACCCCACGCTATTTTTGTACAAAAAATTATGAAATATTTATTTTTTGGTCATTTGTCTCCAACTTTAATTTTACAAAAACAAATTTTCATTTTTTGTGTTTTTCGATAATTAAACACAAAAAATGGGTTTGACTTTTTAAAATTTTTTGTTATTATATAAAAAATTAAAAAGCTGTTAAAAATGTCACCGTGAATGAAACACTTCTATTTCGTATTAAAACTACTTGGGGTTGTTTTATAAATGTTAACCCCCTCAACAGTACCTGCCTCATTTATTTTTGTGTTTTTAATTACTTTATATTTCGATTTCAGCTTGATGGCCTCTAGATCAAACACTTTTTTGGGACAAATTTTTTCGCACCTTTCTCCTATGCGCAGTACCTAGTGTCCCCGGGTAGGTCAAGCCAACACATGTTTACCTGCTCATCTATCCATTAGACACTATTACACAAAATTTTTAGGTGCATCAAACACTTCATGAAACCTGCGTTATCAGCTCTTGGACTATAGAGGAAGCACACCAGAATAGTAGCTTGATTTGTTTTACCTGCCAAATTTAAAAGGTTTTATTTAAAACATCGAAAAAGCCATTGTTTACCAAAATTTTGAAATACGTTATTCTACAAAGTTATTTACTATTACATTTTGAATTCATTATTCAATTTTTTTTTATACAATCATTTTTTGATTTTTTGTCAATTTTTCAAGATTTTTTTAATCCTGTATATTATCTTTTATATTTGGATAAAAATTATTACATTTTTTTGTAATACATTGTAATAATCTTATATTTTAAAAACTATTATTGAAGGAGCTACCTTCTATTAAATGTTAAGTTCATTGATTTATAAAAGTTTTACAAAAAATGCCATATTTTAAATATTTTGAGATAAATAAATAAAATTTAGAAAAATGTCATTTAAAGACTGTTTGTCAAAATATTAATTAATTCACAACCAAT
The DNA here is from genome assembly GCA_019359885.1 of Listronotus oregonensis. Classification (NCBI taxonomy): domain Eukaryota; kingdom Metazoa; phylum Arthropoda; class Insecta; order Coleoptera; family Curculionidae; genus Listronotus; species Listronotus oregonensis. The sequence goes on along the minus strand of JAHBCN010007077.1, from coordinate 31,314 downwards.
GGCTACTAAATGGTTAGATGCCTTATTTACTCATTGATTTATCCAAATAATTAAATTTCGTAATTTATTTTTCAAGGAATCACTAGAGGACACCTATATATTCGGACCTTACGCCTATCGACTTTAACTATTTCGAATGGCAAGTTTATAAATAAAAACCATATGAAAATAGTGATTTGCTTTTTTTAATCTTTGGACAGTCCACGAAGGCTGATGCCTAAGTACTAACGTACCGAAAACCCCAAGTGTGGGTGGGAGTTTGTTCACGCGGGATTAAATATTTAAAGACGGGGAGGAAAAGGGAAAAACATTCTGGGGAAAGGGGGTTCCATAGTCTGGACACTCTAGGGATAAAGGAACGAAGAAAGCTGGAAGTTCGGGGCCTCTCTAGTTGAACTGTAAAAGGATGAAGAAGTTAAAATACGTGTTGCTTTTCTGGGAGCTGCGAGAGGAGAAATTATACTGGCCAACTCCTATGAGCAGAAGCCGTGAAAATACCTATAGAAGAGCGACAGATTCCCTTCAGCTCGGCGGTGAGCAAGAGAAGAAAGCCTTTTTGTAAGCGTGGGATCATTAATAAGACGAACGGCTCTTCTTTGAATGGAGTCCAGAATGCTAAGAGAAAGGAAACTGGAGAGCCAAGAGCAAAGCTTAGACGGAAAACCATAAGAAGGAAGTTTGTTAAGAAGCCCGTCATGCCAGACCTGATCGAAAGCTTTGAATATGTCACAAGCAACGATCTGGGATTCACCAAGAAACTCAAGGGACTTTTTAGTTGTGCTTCAAAGTGGTATTAGGAAAAAATACCTACATCCTTTTTAATAAATGGACAAAAATAGGTATATTTACATTCTTTGAAATGTACATAACATTATGCATGCAAGTGAGCTGTTACAGTTTAATCTTTAGATTTCAAATAGCATCTAAGAGAATTTAAACAAGTTCTTGCACGAAATGTAAAAATAAATCATGTTTTACTTTCCCAGGCAATTTCTACAATAAATTTAGATAATTTTCATTATTGTGCTCTTACAAATATTAAAACAATAATAATACTTTCTATATCGCTTCTGTAAGTAAAAATTCATCAAAATATCATAATAAAGGACAAATGAAGGCAATATACATAAAAAACAAACCGATATAACATATTTAAAAATAATCTTTCAAAGAATAAAAACAAATTAGAAATTTGCTCAGAGCCTAGTAACTACTTACATTTCTATTGGCGTACTGTATACATGATTTTGCCATGGTGATAATAAAACGTCAGTATTTTGATGCGAATCCAAATGACTTAAGAGTTGCTTAGCAACTGTTTCAGCTGCCGTTCGGTTCTGTACAGTTTCAGGATTCTCTTCGTTTGAAGATAACTCCGTTTCTAGTAAGGCCAGAAGAACGTCGTAAGCCTCTATTGTTCTGTCAGTTATGCCTAAGGCTAACCTCAGAGCTATTGCGTTTGATTCATATTTGCCACATAGAAGCGCTAACCTAGAAATTTTATAAAATTTAAATTATTTAATCGTATGAATAAAATATAAACACAGATTTGGCCTTTTTGCAATTACCAAGTAAGACAAAAAAGACATTTTAAAGTCCACAAATTTGCCTCAAAAAGAGAAAATAATTTAGTTTTAAGGAATAAGTTCTATAGTTTTGTGTCGGATTTATGTTTCAGTTTTTTGGGATTACATTAAGGCCAAGTTTCAAAGTAAGTTAAAAGTTTTAGATATTTATTCAGATCCTGTAGTATGTAGTTTTATTATAATATTTTACCATATATATATATATATTTTAATAACTATATTACTGCAAAATTAAAAAAGTAAAATGAAACCGTTTACCTAAATGATTATAAAAGATGTTTTTTTTTTCAATTTAGCAGTTAATAGTTCCATTAATTTGGAAAAATTGATTTTTATTTAATACATTACTACTAGTGATGGGCATAATCGCATTATGTTAAGAATCGAATTATTGCATTTTGAATAATTACAATAATCGGATTATCATAATTCGCATTATATAATTATTATATTTGTTAAATATTTTTAAATTCCTGATTCCTAAATAAATATTTAACTCGATTCCGATGTTACTAAACACTATATAATATCGGTTGATGTGCATAATTGCCATAATTGGATATATGCGTGGTGCGATATGAATTCCGATTCCGATTATAATTTAATACAATTTTGCGGCTTGCTTTAATTATTATAGTTTAAATAGTTTCTTTTATTCCTTGTCGTGAAACGTACAACGGAAAACGACGGAAAACGTGAAAAAAGAGTGATAAAATAATGCTGATGCTAAGTCCACAGTTCACACAGCGATTAACATGATTATTTATTATTTTAGATTTTAGTGACATGAATGATTTTATCATCTTTTCTCTTTTCTTCTTAAAAAGTCTCGCCATTGTCGCGACGCGTCATCGATTCTGTGGAATCAGGTTATTTTTCGTAATTCAAAATAAATCTGAATAATCGAATGATATGGATTATTTTAATAATCGAATTATCAATGATTTTTCATTTGAATTACCCCATAACTAATTACTACCTAATGTGATTTTAGTTTCAACAGTAATCGGTTAATTTTTCTACAAGTTTGAAGGAATACCTTTTTTCTCAATAAAATGAACAATATCAATAAAGTGTTTTAAAAAATCCATTATTGTAAAAATTAGAATATTTTACTTTTTAATGTATTATTTAAGTCTGCCACTGCTTAAGTTATTTAAAAACTTTATTTTTTTATGATGGGTACCACTTGACTATGAACTACAACTTATTTTGGAAAAATGCTTGTCTAAATTATAAAAAACTAGGTTTTAATTTCTGTCAACACTCTGCATTTTACATTTTACACTTGTGTTTCTAGAACATTCTTTAACTAATTATAAAAATTTTATGTGCGGTTAAAGTTGTGAATACTGACACGCTGGAATATAAGGTTAGTTAAATTTCGTTTTTTTAAGAAAAAATTCAAAATTTCTTACCATAAACGATAATATACCATAGCCATACTTTTACAAACAATAAAATGAATAATAATAAACTGTTTTAATTTAAAAAAATCTATTATTGCTGAAATTAGGCTATTTTACTTTTCAATGTATTATCAATGATGATATAATAACTTGTGTATTTTTTTTAAGGTGGGTACCACCTGGAAAAAATATTTGTCTGATTTATAGGACAAAAAAAAATGTTTTTTAATTTTTTTCACCACTCTGCATTTTGAAAATTAAACATTTACGAACTCATGTTTCTGGAAAATTCTTTAAGTAATAATCGAAGTTTTATGTACAATTAAAGTTGTGGATACAAATTTAATGACACGGTGTAATATAAGATTATTTAAATTTTGTTTTTTATTAAGGGGGTATTCTAGTGTAGAGGCATGAATTTTAGGTGATTTTTGAAGTGTCGTAAAAAAAGGCAATAAGGCAATTAATATTTTTACTATCCATTTTTTTATCAGTTATTTATTAATTATTACAAAAATACAGAAAAAAAAATAAAAAAGTTGAAAATTCAAAAAATTAGCAGCTGATGAATTGGGGGGTCTCAAAAAATTGGCCCGTGACCATGCCCAAGATTTCTCAAGTTCTACTGGACCGATTTACTTGAAATTTTTTGAGAGTCTTCTTTATAGACTTTTTTAAGTCCGGAACTATCCGCATCCCCATTTTTTTTTAATTTTTACTGATTTTAAAAAATTCGAAAAAGTCAAAAAAAGTGGTACAAAAATTGTTTTTTTTAGGCAGCCGCCATTTTGTAAAACATTTTTTTTCAACTTTTTCATAGTTCCGGACATTGCGACATCACTCTACATTGATAATTTTTTTTGTTTTTTTTTTCAGATTGCTAGGAGGGTTGGAATCGTGGGCATGGTCACGGGCCAATTTTTTGAGACCCCCACTTTATCAGCTGCTAATTTTTTGAATTTTTCAACTTTTTTTATTTTTTATACATTAATTGCCTTTTTTTACGGCACTTCAAAAATCACCTAAAATGTATGCCTCTACACTAGAATACCCCCTTAAGAAAAAAATCCGAAATTTCTCACCATAAACGATAATATTATTAAACATACTTTTACAAACGTTTATTATTTTTTTACGCCCTATTATTGGAAATGACATATTTTTTCAAAAATTTCACACAAATATATAATTTCAGAATTTATTGCACAAAATGAGTTCAGCTCACACATAAAAATGTGGGATAATATCGCATCAGAATAGGAATTTTAAAATAAAAAAAAATCATTACATACTTATAACAAATTTCAGTTGACAATTATATAAATTAAATTGAGCAAAATTTTACCTGTCACAATGTGCTTTGGTTTCACTCAACGTCAGCGCTAAAACGGTATTTTGTGACCGGGCATGTTCCAATTTTGAGTTAACTTTTCTAATTTCAAACTCCATAGACTGTTTCTCTGTCTGTGCATCACATTGCCGTAGTATGTCTCCCACGATATGTTCAGCTACTGCCGTTGACAACTCACTGTTTAGCAAATCGTTTGGGTTAACGTCTCTGTCGGTTGCTCTTTTTAATTTAATTCTAAAAAAGAAAAAAATGAATTATGTAAAAAATATTATGTAAAATTATATTGGATGCTAAGCTTTTACTAAATTTTGAAATTTGCATTCCGACACAAATCGATTATAGGTTGAAAAGATGTTTTGTTTTTCATTTTAGCAGTTAATAGCTCCAATAATTTGCAAAAAAGTTTTTTTTATTTAATACATTAAGTACTACCTTATGTGATTTTAGTTAAAAAAATAAATCGGTTAATTTTTCTGAAAGTTTGAAAGAATACCTACAATATTAATGAACTGTTTAAAAAAATCCATTATTGTAAAAATTAGGGTATTTTACTTTTTAATGTATTTTAAAACTTTAGTTTTTCTTATGATGGGTGCCACTTGACTATGAAATGCAACTTATTTTGGAAGAATGCTTGTCTGAATTATAAAAAAAAACATGTTTTAATTTTTGTCAATACTCTGCATTATTATGTAGAATTATTTTGGATACTAACCTAATACTAAATTTTGAAATTTGCATTCCGACGAAAATCGTTTATACATTGAAAAGATGGGAAAGATTTTTTCCCCTCCTTTCAGAAGTGGGGGGGTATGAGAGGGAGAAAATTAGAAGCTTTTTGGAATATTGTAAAATTATAGTTTTTCCTAAAAACATACATCTGTATCTTGTTTTAAAAATTACCTTAATTAAAACACTTTATTAGGAAAGTCTTTAGCTTCAAATAAACCATAAATGAAAAAAGCTGATAAGTAATTTTATAAATTTAAAAGTAAATATGGGGAAAAATTTATCCTTAAAAAATGGGGCAAATATGGTATAGTCCAATCATTATAGCAAAAAAAGGTCATTTTTGTAATTAATGTTAACAGATATCTCACTGCGCCATGACTTCCGGAATAACCTGTACATTACTAAAATCAAAAATCCAACAAATTTTTTGTCAGGTAATTTTTTTAAACAATAATTATTAAAAAAGGGCCTTTTTTCGTTTTTGTTTTAAATATAACAAAAAGTACTGGCTGTATCACTTTACTCATAGAAGACCGTTTGTAGAGAATTAAAAAACCTACAAAAATTCGTATCTCCGTTAATTTTCAATAATAAGGGCTTATTTTTTGGGAAATGATAGTGAATAACATATACTTTAAGTTGCCGAAAGGTGAAGATTGTTTCATTAATAGTTTTTATTCATTCGCACTAGAAACACATTAGGCCCTTATCTAAGTGCCAATATTATAAATGTGTTTTAAAACGCAGTAAAAATTGTATATTACTTCATATAAGTTTGGAGAACATTGTTAAAAATGCTTATGAACCTAGCGCGTCGAGCGAAAATTCGCGATACGCTGCCCGTCTCTCGCTTCTCTTCGCTGCTGAGTGCCCCTCCACGGTCGACTCAGTACGTCTCGGTGGCGAATTTTTGCTCAACGCGCTAGGTTCACAAGCATTTTTAACAATGTTTTTCAACCTTATATGAAAATTTAAGATATACAATTTTTAGCTTTTAATCTCAACTTTAAAAAGCCGTTTTAAAAATTCAAATCGGACCATTTGCCTAATATTCACGGTAGTTTTAAGATAAGGGCCTAATTTGTTTATAGTGCGATTGAATAAAAACTATTAATGCGACAATTTTCATCTTTCGGCAGCTCAAAGTATATGTAATTGACTATCATTTTCCAAAAAATCAGCCCTTCATATTGAAAATTAAGGAAGATACGAATTTTTGAAAAAAGTCTGTTCGGGAATTTTTAAAAACCATTTCGTAGGTTTTTGAATTCTCTACAAACGGTCTTTTATGAGTAAAGTGATATAGCCAGTACTTCTTGTTATATTAAAAAAAAAACGAAAAAAAGGCCCTGTTTTTAATAATTATTGTTTAAAACAATTACCTGAAAAAAATTTGGTTGGATTTTTGATTTTAGTAATCTACAGGTTATTTCAAAAGTCATGGCGCAGTCAGATATCGGTTAACAATAATTACAAAAAATCTATAATGATTGGACTAGAATTAGTAGCACCTATAGCAGTAAATATAAGAATAAATCTAAATATTGGGAATTATTTTTACTTATTTAAAAACAGAAATGGGTAGTTATTTTTTACGGTTTTTTTACACCTGAATTCCAAATACTAATTTTAATAACAATAAAAAATAATAATTTTTACCTTTCTGCTACTTTGGTCACAGGAATATTAAATCCTCCACTTTTAACATTAGTCTTATGAATGGCAACAATATTACTATACTTAATATCCATTTTATCCTCCTTACACGCTCTAGGCTCACAATCTACTTCAATATGACTCTCCGGCGATTCCAAATTTTTGCAATCGTCAGAGTGTGTCTTACAATATCCTAAAATATCTTTAAAATCTCCTAAATCTCTTTTGCAATCGTCTATATTTTCTTTACAATCTGTGACAGTATCTTCATCTCCAGCTTCCTCTATTCGACTAAGAGTTATTTGTGCTAGTCTTGTGTGTGCTTCGTGTAATTGTTGTTTTAAAGATACAATTTCTTGTTTTAAGGGTTCCACAAATTCTGAGTAGGGTAAAAGCTCGGTATTTTCTTGACTGGAGGAAGCAAGTTTGGGTTCAGGAAGTTCCAATGGACTTTCAGATAGCTATAAATAATTATTGGCTGTAGTGTCGTTTTGTCAATTTATTATTTACACACAGAGCTGTTGCAATTATTTTTAAAAAGTAATTCAATTACAATTGCCGATTACTCTTCTAAGTAGTAGTTAATTACGATTACCAATTAAGAGCATGTTTGTTTAAAGTAATTCAATTATCAATTAAGACTAAAAGTAATTGAATATTATAAACACGATACACTAAACAAATAAAATATTTATACTAATATGCATCATACGCGCACATCACACTATTCAAACTGCTTTCTCGGCAAGTTTAATATTAAATGACTCTAAAGTAAAAATTTCTTTTATCCTACCCCAAATAACAACAGATTTTTTCACAAAAAGAAAGTATAAAAATGGTATCGGTACGCATCAATCGAAAATACTAAATCGGATTTAAAGCGGCCCGCCGTGTTTCAAGATGCTCTTTCGGGCTTGCCAAAATTCCGGCAGCTTTTTCATAAAGAAAGGTAATTGAATTTTTCGTAGAAATTCAATTATTTATTAGGTAATTTAATGATTTTTTAAGTAATTCATTACTTTATAAGTAATTACTTTCTAAGTAACTGAATTTCGTGGGATGCGTAAAAATCAATTACCAATTACGATTGCATTATCCTATGAATTAATAATCCACATACAATTAGCTTTTTAGGAAAGTAATTGAATTAAAGTAATGCAATTACTGAGAAGTAATTAAATACGATTTTTAAATTATTTTAATTTAATTTCCGACAGCTCTGCTTACACAGATTTAAAATTAATAACATAACTATAAAAGTACGTAAGGAAAGTTAGGTAAAATGGCAAATAACAAACATGGTGAAAAACAAATGAGTAATTCGCATTTAAAATTTAGAAAGTGTTGCAGTTATGTTGCAACTTCTTTAATCTTTATCTTTATTTCTAAAAAAAACCTAATTGGCACTAGAGTAACAGGTATTCTTACCGGAATTTTATTATCTAAATCTGACAATTCATTTTCAAGTGGTTCTAGCTCGCTAACTTCCAGTGGACAGGTAACTGATTCCTCGTGTGCACTTGTACAGGATTCTGAAAAAGATATGGTATGGTAGTAGTTGATATTGTTTAAGTTATGATAAATAGAGATAAAACAATTTAAAATATAATTTGATATGTTTCTAACTTAAATCTGCGACTTTTAAACAGGCCTCAAAACCACTGAACTGTTCTTACACATACAAGAAACACAAACAAATACGAAATGAAAAGTAAAATGAAAAAAAAAAGTTTAAATATTAAAATCTTAAATAACCAAAAATAACCAATTTTCTTAAATCATCCTTAACATCCTTAAAATATAATAATATTTCACCTACAAATGGGGTAATTTTTAATGCAACCAATTTATTTTCTATAATAGTCCTATTACGTTATTAAAAGAAATTTTATTTATTTACAGTTTTGGTTAGTTCTGGTTAGGCTGGCATGGTTAGGTTGGCAAAAATATTAGTTACAATACATTAAAATAAAATATAAAACATGACTAGCGATGTGTAATAAATAGTAGTGGTAAACAATATATTTTTAATGTATTTCACAAAAACACATTCTAAAGGTTAAAAACCTAAAATTAAAAAAAGTGTACTCTTCTATAATAAGTTTAAAGTTACTATGATCAGTTTATTAATGTCATTCTGGGTATTGTCAAGGTCAGTTTTTCTTACAGTAATTAATGTTTTACGCAGTATCTTATATAATAATATTTTTTTATTGGTACCCTATTTTGCTTAATTAAAGTACGCCAAAGCGTGTTTTAATCCAACTTTTAAACACTCGCGTATTTTAAAGGTTACCATGGTACATTAATCAACTTCACGAGAAATGTAAAGTCTAAGATGACATTGCCAACCTTTAACCTCGAATTTTGGCACATGTCAGGCATTTTAAAGAAAAAAATATTGATCTGACATGAGTATTTTATAACGTTAAATAAAATATTTCTAATATAATAAATATTACCAATAATAAAATAGCGTAAAGTATTCGTGGATAATTGGCCTTTAAACACTTGCTCTATTTTAAAAACTCCGGCTACGCCGTCGTGCTTGAAAAATCGCGTGTGTTTTAAATATCTTAATATCCACTTATACTTTAATATACTATTAAAAAAAATTAGGACTATTTTCAGAAAGTACATTTAATAAGACATATTATATTGACGTGCTAAATACATTTTTATTGATATAACACAGAATAATAAGAGCACAAACCATGTATTTTATCAAAAAAGCAGAATGATTTTCATAATCCATCCGGATTCGGGATCAGAGGGCAAAATTACTACGATAAACATACGCCTCAGAATGAGTATACCCAACTTTTTTTGTGTTATTGTTATTAAATAAAAATAAAAATAACATTAACGGCCGAGTGATGATCGCGTTGTTAACTTTAGCAATGGACTTAGCAATTGTTAAAAGTTAACAACGGTTTAGAATGTTTAACAAAACGTCATTGTCAGTGTTATTCAATGATTTTAGTAGGCAACCTGTCAAAATCTGACATTTTGTTAAACATTCTAAACCGTTTTTAACTTTTAACAATTGCTAAGTCCATTGCTAAATTTAACAACGCGATCATCACTTGGCCGTAAGCATACTATAAATGAATGCATTCTTTAATTTTTAATAGAAAGTCTGTTTGTTATTCAGAAATAGTGTACACAATTTTACATTTTTTTACGTGCTCTAATCGAAGGTGTATTTTTTTAAGACTACGTGTGTACAAAAAATGTAAAATAGTTTAAACTATTTCTGAATCACAAACATAGTAAAAGATACAAATGTCCGGCTTACCAAAACTGGACAGCTATGTGATTTATATGCCTGTGCAGACAGGGATTATGGCCTGCTTATTCATATTCTTTCTACTAAAAAGAATTGAGTTATGCGGCCTCGTAAACATAAGCATTTTATGGGCTTAAATTTTGTAAGATGGAATGTTGTGCTTATTTTATTGTATTATCGAATTTTAAATTGTCTGAATAAAGTAGAGGTTCATAAAATAAATAAATAGAACTAGGAATGCAAATCACTCACACACAGTTTTATAAAATATAATCCACTTAAAGTCTGACTTGCAACAGAAAAAAGTGGATATATTTAGTGGACGAAAATTGTCTTTTAATGTTTAAAATTTTGCCAGACACTTTAACGTTTTTGATGTTTAACAAACAGAATGTTATAAAGCAGATGTATATTATGGAGGTCATCAACTGTTGACGTTTATTAAATAAATAATCTGGTATAAAATTAATAATTCACCCCAACAAATTATAAATGTTTTTAAAGGTTAATGTTTTAAATTTTATTTTTTAAGACTTAACTGCCAGAAATACCATTAAAATTAGTAAAAGAGCCAGCTTAATTCAACATATTTCAAACTGCGGCCACTAGAAGTAATTTTTTCAACTATAAACTAACCAACTTAATTACAAAACTTAAAAAAAAACAAATTCATAAAATATTTTTGTTTTCTATAAATGTGTAGGTACCTGACACTTCATCCTCCTCAGCGATCGCCATGGTCCTTTGCTGATGGAGCTTTCTTGTCAGCTCAGCTATCACAGAATGTAGTTCAGTAAGTTGCTCTTCATACCTCTGAGCTTGTTCATCTAGTTGATGTTGAAGTCTTTCCTAAAATAAGTCAAGTAAATTAAATAACAATTATTTAGGTAAAGATAACAATTTTATAAATCAAGAATAGTAATCCACCATGGAAAAATATAAATATTTTTATTAATTGTAAGTTAAGTTAAAAGAAGTCTAACTTACATTTTTTGTTAATATCGATCTCGTAACTTTTGCGATAGCAAATTTAATTTGATTGGGCCGTAATATTTAACATTAAAATAAACGTCAGCTTAATCTACTAGAATTAGTAGTATACATATTCAACATTTACTAATTTAAATAAAAGTTATAAAATAAATATTTTTTCCTTAAAAAAAAAATTGATAAGAAAAATCCCATCACTACAAAACTACCCATAAAGGACAAAAAGAGTTTAAAGCAAAACATTGTATGCAATTTAAAATCCGGTTATAAATTTATATTATTTTTAGTCGATTACATTTTAGGTTTATAAGGTAAGATTTTTAATAAATTTAAAATTGTATAACTAAAATATTTTAATGTTATTAAAGCAAAAATCGTACTCTATGATGGGCGTTTTTGCTGAAAACTAAAATATTTTAACAGCCCGCACAGTACAATAAGTTACGAAATAGTAGCTGTAGATCATAGGTAAATGGCTATTATTAAAAAATAAGTAATACGCCATATATGACGATTAGTTTTGACCAAAATCGGCGTTGGTCTTGTTCTTGCATTTTTGCCAGATCAAGACCAAGACCGCCTAATTGTAGTAAAATCAAAACCAAGACTGACCCTGCAAGATTGGAACAAGAACAAGATTGAGCTTGTGAGACTCTTGCATCTCTAAGTCAAAGTGATATTTAGGCGTTATTGAGTATTTGCTTTCAATACCCATATTAATAGACAATTCCTAGTATTGGCATCAAAACCACGATTTCTTCCATGTAACAACAAAATTAGTCATTATAACACTAAAAGCTACTGTATTAATTCTTATATTTAGTAAGTAGAGTTTTACTAACATAATTAAAATATGTATAAGTGTGATAAAAATGTAGCACAAAATAATCTTTCTTTCTGGCAAAGATAGCAAAATACGCATTAACAAACATACCTTGTGGATCTAACGTACTTATGTGCTATACATTTTAATTAAAAGTAATTTAATTCATTTAAATTTTAAGATTTGAGCACATCCCTACAAAGGCAGCTTTGCCGCTCAGTAGTGCATACAAGTGTAAGAGAAAGAAGACCTGCTCATTGGTCAATTCCTCTTTCTCTTTCGCACGCTTGTTCGCTGAGCGGCAAGGCTGTCTCTGTAAGTGTATGCTCGAAGATTTTAACTAATAAAATTATAAAACATAGGTAGTTATGTTTTATAAAATATAATCCACTCAGCAGAGTTTTATACTAACGAACATAATAGGTCGAGAATCGTAACAATTTTTAAGCCAGTCAATAATATGCTCTATCTGCGATAATTTGATTCACCGTCGGACGGTGTTTATTTATTTATTTGATATTTATCGACACCATTTTATAGAAGGTGGGAGTCTATCACTATCTATCTTAACAAAGACTTTAAAATATTTATTATTTTGGTTGGATTTTATTTGGATTTTTTATTGGACAGATTCGGTAATTTTTGCTTTATTTTTATCTTTTAACTTAGGCTGGCAAGGCGTACACAAATCGCTTAATTTCTGATCAACTAAATTAAAATAATTCTTTGCTACTGTATGACTGCATTTAAAATTAATTTTATTATCATTTAAAAGCTGCAAATATATTTTATGTTACCTATTTTTTTAATGGGAAAAGGGTAAGCTAATCAAGTTTCTATGAAAACTAATTTCCTTACCAATAATTATATACCATTTACTTTTTAAACTATTTAGTCATTAACAGTAAGAAATCTTTTATTTAATATCAAATACAAAACATGTATTTTACTCCTAATTCCGTTAATGTTTGGCTCAAAAGAAGAATCCTAGCTTTTTTGAAACTATGAATAATTCCTTAAGGTATTATTACATATTGCCAATCATTGTAAGTTACAATAGTTATCATAACACTTCTGATAATAACAATTAACTGAAATCTTTACAGGTACGTGCTATGTTTATCCAAACAGTTTATTTTGTATGTCACACGCTGATTTATAATGAATTTTAGAACACCCAGTAAAACACCCCTGGTTTTTTCGTTTTATACTTGATGGACTTTATATTTCACAATAAGCAGTTAAATCACGTAACAAAGCACATTATTGGGTACTTTGACCATTTACACAAGTTAGAAAGCCAAAACGTGGAAAAAATAAAATATTGCTTTTAGAGAGAACGTCTTTTAGAAAAATGTTACGAAGGTCTTTTAGAAAAACATGAAAAATATAGCTTGTAAAAAATTTTGGGAAAAACTGCAAGAACTAGATTAATTTTTATTTAACTTACAGGCATAAAAACGCGCATTTTTAGGTTAAAAAATTAGTTGACATGTTAGTCAAACCTATTGCCCTGACAAATTCCTAAAATGTTGATGTTCTTTGTGGATGCTGTGTAAATTAAGTACTTATTAAATATCGATAATGAATCGAAATATCGTTATTTTTTTGCTGCATACTAGACAAGTAAATAAGGAAATCTGTTTTGGTGTAACTTATTATAACTCCCTGCCCTTGTTCAGTTTAATTCCTCAAAAACACAATCATATTCGTGTTCGAGAAAAAAATCAAATCAAATCAAATCAAACTAGCGTAGAGGCCAAGCGGTGCAGAGTAAATAATCACTTAATCTTGTGGGTATTACCTGTAAGAACGATCTTAATTGGCACAAGCATATTGTATTTATATCATAGCCATCGAGTCAGATAGTATTTTCCCCTTCTAATACTGTGTATTCCAAATCAGATCTTTTGTGGAATTTTTTTTCCATGTCTGGGAAATAACGTTTGCATAACTCTAAGCATTCATCCAAAGAAAAGTCGTTAGTCCTATTAACGACCCCACTTTTACAAAAAAGCTTTTCTTTGCCCACCAACGGGTTGTAGGGGATCTGTCACTTTTCTTTAGGCGTTTTCACGACTTCTGCTCCGAGAAATTATCCAATATAATTCCTTCTCTAGCAGCTCCTAATAGAGCAACACGTAGTGCTATTTTTATGCATATCTATAAGGTCCTTCTAGAAAGGCCCCGAACTTCTCACTTTGTTTGTTTCTTTATCCCGAAAGTGTCCAGACGGTGGAAACTGCTGCCTGCAGATGTATTCCCTTCTCCTCCAAACTTTTAAGTTCCATCTTAATAAACTACTCCTTCTTTCACTTAAGACAGCCCCTGTATTTTAGTACTAAGGCTTTACGCCTTCGTGGACTGTTCAAAGACGCGTTTTGCGTGTGTTATGGGATATTTTCAGTAGGTATGTACAAGGCAAATAATGAAGTAAATAATTCCTAAAGGTAAAATGCATTGCCTCTGCAGTATAACACCTAACCACAAACTAAAATTTTAAACAGCCTAGACTCAATAGAGCTGCGCTGTTGTCTTGGTAATAATAATTACAACTTACTGCAGGGGCAATACATTGTTTGCAAGAATTAGAGTAATTCCCTATTGACGGGGTAAACGATTCCTACAACTTTCTTAATGACTGGCGTGGCCAATGGCTGGGTAGCTAAACTAAGAGTATTTGTTTGTAGGTAAAAATATTAAATTTAAATAAATGTGTTTGTTAAATAATATATAAAAAATTTAAGCTTACTGCCACCTGCACATTCCTAGACACCAAATATCTCGTTTCAAGGTATATTAAAAATATATCCTAAATTATACAGGATTCAAAACAGTAAAGCAATAAAAAATTGTATTTATTTACATAAAAGTTATTTCCTTAAATGTATTGCATAATTAAGATCATATCATAATCATATTTATAACATATTTTAGAATTTGAAAGGCTTCAGCTTCTAAACTGTGCATCTTAAAGAAATATGACTTTTAAGTTTTCTACTTTTTATCCAAAATTTTCGTTTTTACCTTAAAATTTTAAAGGCTTTTCGATTTTATAGTGGTTTTTTGAATCTGAAAGTTCGAAAGGGTCAATTAACTTTGTGCATGCACAAGTCTATACCCTCAAACTTGAGCGGAAGCACTCCCGTTGTGGAGTGCGACTAACCAAAAAAAATTATTAATAAATGAATCAGCCACAAAAATATAAAACATATTTTGTATAGCAATGGCTACACATAGAAGCACTGAATTGTGTTTTAATGGGACCCTTGCACGTAATTTATTTTGCAATAAAAACACGTCAAATCTCTTCTTTTGCCTAACCATCTTCCAAATGCATTTTCTCAAAAAGAAAATAATTTTGGCTCAATAACGATTTA
Organism: Listronotus oregonensis; assembly: GCA_019359885.1. Taxonomy (NCBI): domain Eukaryota; kingdom Metazoa; phylum Arthropoda; class Insecta; order Coleoptera; family Curculionidae; genus Listronotus; species Listronotus oregonensis. The sequence goes on along the minus strand of JAHBCN010007077.1, from coordinate 16,098 downwards.
AAGGTGACAGACCAAAACGCCGTGTGACGACACAAAGGTTGCCAAGTTCCAAAATTAGTTTTTTTTTGCTTAGTTAATTTATATTATTCAAGGCGTACCTTTATTCCGATTAAACAGAAATCGGTTTAATGTCAATCCACCGCAATCACCCAAAAAAAACACAAAAAAAAACAGGTTGAAGCTCCAAAAACTGTTCATTATCGTTTGAGAAAAAAACACTTCGAAAGTAATCATGATAATTGAGTTTTTGAGCCAATGCAATAGATTCTTTATTGTTGTAACCATGGTTACTGACTTTTTAATCCAATGCAATACGTTTTTTTTATAATGTGTTTTTGTCAAACCAAAATAAACAGATTAAAGTACCCGACTTTTTAAATAAACAAATGAAAATGACATTTATTCACTGACTGAAAATCAAGTGATTCAACATCCGAATTAGCTTCACCTGGTATTTTATTTATTCCGCTTTCAATCGAGATGTAATATTGGAACTTAGTCCCGGTCGCCTCTGTCGATCAGGCGGGTGAATATGTGTGGTTATCCACTTGTGACGTAGATATCCCTTTCGTGGGAAAGTTTTATATTTGAATTTTTAATGCTTGTAATTCTGGTATAGAATTTCGTATAAGAAAATATTTGGCAGAAGCGTTATTTAGGTATAAATTTTTAAATGTGTGATTCTTTCTAAACAAGCAATGTTTCAGTATGTATCTTTATAAACAAGTTAAGTACAAGAATTAAAATAGTACGTACAGTTTATTAAGATTCTTTTATTTAATTTTGACGTTTTATTTTTTGCCTACTACTTTAATTAAGTGTTGACTTACTTTAAATTATTGATAAAAATTTGTGTTAAATTTTTGATTAACAATAAAACGTGCAGCCTAATAAAAACCAAAGTAATTGCTTTTCAGCTTCATTATTATTTCTTAGAAGAAACCTAATTGCTTTCTTTAAGAAACTTGTGTACACAGAGCCCTATTAAAGTCAAAGGAAAATCTGACCTACTTCTGATTTCGGTTAGCGAGAATAAAAAAAGGTTTACATCGCCGCACTATGGGTCAAAGCCTCTTTTTAATGAGACAAATAAAAGAGAATTGTTAAGTTAAACATGCAAAATGTGTTTTGGAACGAGGACACTCTTTTCTCGAAGACAAATTTGAGAGAATGGTTAAGTTGAAAATGTGTTTTGACAACGAGGACACGCTTCCGTTTTTTTTTGATCGTGACTGTCTTAAGTAGTAAAATAAATAATTAACGAATCAGGAAAAAATAAAATCCGCCAAACATTACAACTGACCAAAATACATCTATCCAAATGGCATTTATTAAAAACAACATGTGCCAAAATTACATTTGTCAAAAATGATTTTTTTTATTTGACCGATAAAAAACCGTTAGCGTACGTTCGTAACTGACACAATTTGTCAAAATTAAGACCTTTATTTCAACCAATTATTGTACCAATTTTGGTTTAATTTCGTTATCGTGTTCATAAAATATGATTTTTTACATTTGACTCCTCAAAAACCTGTACGTAAACCCATAACTTACACAAGCTTTCAGAAAAGGCATTTAGTCTTAACCAATAATAACACCAAACCTGATTCGATTCAGTTTTTATGTTGAGTTATTATGATTTTTTTTCACATTTAAACTCCTTAAAATCCAGGTAACATACTTCCATGCCTTGGGCAATCTACCGGAATCTGTAGATTCAACACAACGTTTTTTTTGTGGATAGGAAAACTTAATACAGTCTTTATGCATCAAGCGTCCTATTTTTTTTTGAATATTTTATATTTTGTAGGCACCTTGTACCGTTAATAAACTTTATTATTACTTTATATTGAACTTGATTTAATATCATGGGTCAACATTAAAAAAAGTACTGTAAACCTTAAAACTTATAGATAATATAAATGTTTATTTATTAATAATTTTGGCTCATAGTGAGCAGCACTATCAACTTCGTAATTTTAAATGGAACACCCTGTATATGATTGAAAATTCAAATTCTGCTAATCTTCCTCCTTTCAAATATATATAACTTATCTATGTTCGGATAAACGAGTTGCAAGTTATTTGAATTTAAAATCTGTTCTTATAAGCCATAGTTAGCCATGGATACAACCCAAGTTTGGCAAAGTTAAGTCGCGTTAGCCATGGTTCGTCTTGGAAACCAAACAAAAATATAAATATTTGACAGAAGTCAATTTTGGGTTGTATCCATGGCTAACTATGGCTTATAAGAACAGATTTTAAATTCAAATAACTTGCAACTCGTTTATCCGAACATAGATAAGTTATATATATTTGAAAAGAGGAAGATTAGCAGAATTTGAATTTTCAATCATATACAGGGTGTTCCATTTAAAATAACGAAGTTGATAGTGATTTGTTAATTTTCCGATCATCATTTGTTTTTCTATCTTACACCATGAAAATCTTCTTGAAAAATCCTGCAACTTTCATATAAACTATTTTTTTCTATCTATAAAAATGAAGATTTTAAAGGGGGTGCGCAATTATACGGGAAAACCCTGTACGTTATAAATATGACTTATTTTCATAAAGACGGCTTTTAAGCAACAAATAATTTAAATAAAACAAATTTAAAATATTTTTGTTTCATATAACCTTTATAATATTCTAATAAAAATAATTTATTTCAATGAAATTAATACATGACTGTCATACATTACCAAATTAGGAAAACCATAAATTACGCGGATATTATACATAATTTTATTATGAGTCATTCCAAATAAAAACGTCTAAAAATAAACAAAATATTTCCGCATCATTTTAGGAAATCTTTATCAAGGCCCCAAAGAATGATTTCCATGTATATTTAATTTTAAGAAGCTCCCGTTTCCGCCTGTCCGTATTAAAACGTTTAAAAACCATCATTTCTATGCTTTATAACATTTAGCTGTTAAAATTTTTCTATTAAAGATATTTATACGTTCCACGCGGCATTCGAAAGAGAAAAGGCAGTAGTTCTAGCGCAGACATTAAAAATTTACTTAGTCTATACCTCTACATAACGGCGCGGTGCTGAAACTACATTTATTTTAGTAATTTTTCGTGGTTTTTGACCAACTCCAGTGCTTCGACTGTTCGGTTCGAGCAGCTAGTTTACACTTAAAAATTGAGTGGACATAGTATAGAAAAAATAAAGCCGGTAATCGACCCGAATAATTCACTCTTTATATAAAAAATCAACTCTTGAAGTTTGGGTATTTTGAAAAATGTCGTTATTCAAACCAGTAAATGGGTATATCTATTGCCAAATAAAAATTTAATACTCACAGAATTTTTAGTTCTTACCTTCAACTTTTAGCATCTGTATAGTTCGTCTTGTTATTTTCATTTTTAGTGTGTATACAGGTGTTTTTTTAAAGCAAAAATTGACGTAATTTTTTAACTTTTCACAATTAAATTTTTGAAAAGGTTCATAAAATACTATACATCACATTACTATTCCTATTTAGGCTGGTTTTATGTATATTATTTGTTACCTTATGTTATAACAGTGGGTTTCAAGAATTCAAGTGCAGGAATAACGAAACTATGATATAATATCTTTATTTTTAATTAAATTATAAGAATACAAATAGTAAAATTATTCATATAAGTATTTAATTAATAAATTAAATTTTACTTAAACTTTTTGCTATGGATTTTGTGATCTTGACAATTTCGAAATTATCATACGCTGAATATCTTCGGGCTTCCAATTAATAGGCCTTTTCATCATGTGACAAGCGCATGCGCATGCGCAGTCGCCATGTTGAAATGGCGGCAATTCAAAAGTTTCGTACTGTTTTGATCGACAATGGCTGGGAATGCAGTATTATCTCCCCAATTAAATCATTTATTTTAGAATTTTTCGTGGTTTTGGTGCTTCACTGTTTTAATTCACTTAAGCCATAATTATAGCAATTAAAGGAAACGACTTAAATGTATGGACTCTTTAAAAAAAAAAGAATTTTGAGTTTTTTGAAAAGTTGGCGCATTATTCAATATAAAATGGGTATTCTATAAATTTAAAATTTGATACTACAAATATATACAATTTTAGCATTGTATAGTTGTCTTGTTATTTAATGATTTTAGTGTGTATCAGTTTTTTTAAACAAAAATTACCGTATTTTTTCTTCCATATTTACTGAATCATTATATAATCATTAACAATCCTATTTGCTAATTAAGGCATTTTTTCTTTATTTTCATTTCTTTTCTTCAATAACTATACTTTCTTTAATATTTTTTTATTTTAATTATGTGTTTACAGGTTTTATATGTTTTTAAAAAAATAATTTACTTAAAAATTTTGTGGGATTTGGACGAAAATTCGCAAAAAAAATATTTGGTTCCAATAATTATGAGAAAAAGGAACAAAATTATGATATGTTTTCGTATTTTTTATGGTATTAATATTGATAAATCTCTCCGATAAACACAATTTCCTGTTTATATACTTATAATTTGAATAAAAATAAGGATAATATATTATAGTTAAAGTTATTTCTGCACTCAAATTTTTTGAACCCACTGTTATAACATAAGATAACAAATATTATACATAAAACTAGTCTAAATAGAAATTGAAAGGTAGTGTGTAGTATTTTATGAACCTTTTTAAAAATAGTTTTTGGTTGTAAATAAATTTATTAAATTTGAAAGTTAAAAAAATACCTCAATTTTTGCTTTAAAAAAATCACCTGTATACACACCAAAAATGAAAATAACATAACGAACTATACTTTAAGGTCAGAACTAAATATTCTGTGAGTATTAAATTTTAATTTGGCAGTAGACATTCCTATTAACTGATCTGAATAACGCCATTTTTCAAAATCCCAAAACTTCAAGAGTTGATTTGTTATATAAAGATTGAACTGTTCGGGTCGATTATCGACTTTAATTTTTCTATATTATGTCCACCTAATTTTTAAGTACGAACTAGCTGTTTTTCAACAACAAACTGCTTAGTCGTTTGTATGGTTACTCCAGGAAACGACCAAACCCGTATTATCCCAATCATTTTATTTACCCCAAGGAGTAAACATCAGCTTCGGCGACACTGGCTAGTTTGTTTTTGAAATCCTGTATAAGGAAAATGAGAGATAAATTTGTATTATTATATATATATATATATATATATATATATATATATATATATATATATATATATATATATATATATATATAGTAAATATATATGATATATATATATTATATATTTATAAATAATATATGTTTATTTATTTAATAATAAAAAAATGATAAAATAAACTAATTTTAGTAACCAGCCATTGAGTTTAAGTTATAGACCAATAAGATTTTTAGTGACTGCGCTAGAACTACTACCTTTTCTTTAATAAAAAAATAAACAGCTTAATGTTATAAAGCATAAAAATGATATTATTTAAAGGATTTAATATGTACAGACAAAAGCGGGCGCTTCTAAAAATTAAATGTACATGGAAAACATTATTTGGGCCCTTATAAAGATTTCCTCAAAGTAAAAACAAAATCTTAAATGGGCTGGCTTTTTCAATTAGAGGATTTCATGTGGAATGACTCTTATTTTACGTAAATTTTATTATTAGGAAAGTATAATAAAATGTTTTATTTAAGTTAACAAAACATTGGGACTGGTATTATATATTTTAAAAGACGTTTTTACCATAAATACTACAATGAATCAACTGTTATAATAGAAATGAATTTTTTTTATTATTTGCTTTTAATATATTTTTGGTGCAATAATTAAAAATACTTTTTTAAATATTTTTCAAAATATTTGTTTTTAAATAATATTAAAATAATATTTAAAGATAAGTGCTAAATTTAAGCAAGGTTAACATTTTTTATTAAGGAATGGGTTTAAAAATTATTTTTCAAAAAAGTTTCACTTTAGAAGAGAGTTAGTTTTAAATATCCTTTATAATACAAAAATTAATAAACAATTCTTAAAACCTTACAAATTAATTAGGTATACTATTTAAAATTTACCGTAGTATCTCTAACAAATTACGAAATAAGATCAGAGAGGCAGAAATTAACTTTTTTTCAATAAATTTATAAGTTTTTTTGACCTAAATGAAAAATGTTAGAATTTTTTTCTAAAAATAGTAATTGGAAATGGGGCATGAGAAGTTAAAAAATATATTCAACAAAATAGACAGTTTCTGCTTAATAATTTTAAGTTACCTAACAAAAAATGTCTTGTTTAAATTGAAAAAAATAATAAATAAAAAAAATACTTATTTAAAAAATTAAAGTCATCCTAGAATTTTTAGTGTTTTTATTATGTGCCAATATAAAAACTAGCAAACAATTCAAGAAAATTATAATTTTTTAACAACAAGTGACTTGTGAGAACAAAAAATAATAATAAATAGAGTTTAAGTTACCCAAAATCAAAATATTTTTCTAAAATTGTTTACTTTTAATGATGGTAATGGCAGAATGTTTTATTCTCTTTCAATCTTTTCAGATAATTTTCAAATACCATTATAAGATTTATAGGTAGAATACATATATTCTACCTATAAATCTTATAATGGTTTATTTATAAGAGCTAAAAAAATTAAACAAAAATTTAAATGAAATACTTTTAAAAAAATTTGTTTAAAATTATTTTTGACAAAAACAAGTTATAAGATCAGAAATTTTAATTATAAAAAAAGTAATAATAACATATTTTGTAATAATGTAAACGTATGAAAGCTAATTAAATAATTTTTAAATATTTTTAAAAAACTCTAAGCTTTTAGAAGATAATCTTTATTAAAAAATTAGCTATATGTTGGCATAGTTATAGACTCATAAATTTAAATTTATTTATTTTATATTGTACAGTTGAAAAAATATTAGTCTTGTAACTTTTAACATAAAATAAATTAATATTTTCTTGGTGTAACACAAAAATAACAATACACGAGTAAAGTGGCAGAAGCGATATTGTTTTACTTTAGGGGTGCTTCCCAGTTGCGAAACGTGCTTCTATTGACGAAATTTATCCTTGGCGTAGGTTGGGCTCTAGTGTTTGGGTCAAATTTAATGTAAAATCGATGGCAGACTGTGTACGGTCCGCTTTTATAAAATCTAATGTTTAGAAAAGCACTTCGGGTTCCTATGAAAAAAACATAGAGTAGTCATTTAAGAAGAATCTCATCAAGAAGTTACTAGAACGGTTTATCTCATCAAGAAGTTATTTATAAAAGTTATATATAACCAATTATTCGTTAAAAATGCGTACTATTTTAAATTTTTTGTTTTAGTTATTGTTACACTTGACATAATAATAAAAACAACAAAACGCATTGTTACGGAGTTTGTAAATATATTTTTGGTTTACAGAATTAAATGATGTTGTGATAATTTAATTTAGCTTAATATACTATATATGACAAAGGGGCACCAAACCAAAGATTTGGCAAATAAAAAAATATATTTTTTTAGCCCAGTAACTGAAGACCTGAAAATACCCAAAGCTGTAAATAAATCTGTCCAGTTTTCATTTGTGGTGCAATTCTTAGGTCTTCGCGGATGCTTTTGAGCAAGAAAAACTTTATCACGATTCCGACGTGAAACCCGCTGAGAATGGTTCCCCAAAGTCCCAAAAATTAGTTGCCCGCAAATATCTGCCAAAATATGCGAATTTGAGAATTTTTGTTTAGACAAAAAAATAAAGATTACCTCGAAATCTACGAAAATGGTCCCTACCATATTGGATAGATAGCCGGAAACGGCTAAAAAATGCAGATGGGCAAAATAATTTTTTATCAAAACGCAAGAAAGATGGTGAAGGAAATTTTCTGGGATCATTGAATACTTGCTTAGGTCTCATTATAAAAAAAATTAATAACAAACCATTTTTTCAAAAATATTATTAAATTAATAAGATACTCTCAAAATTTTGTAAAAAAACTTTGAACATTTCATCATTTTACATCTTCATTTTTTGTTTAAACCAAAATTCTCATATTTTGGCAGATATTAGCGGGAAATCCATTTTTCGGGCCTTGAGGGGCCATTTTCAGCCCTTTTAAACCTGTAAATGTTGATAAACTTTATTTCACTCGAAAGCAACCCCGAAGACCTAAGAATTGCGCCACAAGGAAAAACTGTACAGATTTATTTACAGCTTTGTTCCTTCATTTACTGGACTATTTGCCATTATCATAATTATTAAAATAATATTTGACTTTTTTTTGTTTTTTTTTGTTAACTTATTTCTGTAAATAAAAAAAACAAGTTTTTATTTTTTTGTCAAAGTCATCAGAGCTATCACTTTTTAATTTAATAGAATCTCTTTCCAATGCAGTTTTAATGCACTTATTTTTTATCAAGCTTATTATTATTGGTTGGGTGGGTTTTTAGAAAAAAAAACTGAAATAATTAGATCAAGTCAGCTTAATCTATATGAACAGAAAGCTAAGATCTATTATAGCATATTTGAGTTTTCTTGTATTGCTATGATATTTTCGTATGTTATCACGTTCGGGGGTAGTTCACCCCTTCGTTACAGGGGTGGTTTTCTTATAAATACTGGTGGAAAGTACACGATTTCAATTTCCAATAATTTAGCATACCTTAGTAGTTTTTCCTAGATTTATCAAGTAATTTTTGATTTATTTCATATTTCGGGGATGATTGCACCACCATAAGGGTTAATTTTTATTTAAAAAAAAGTTTTAAATAATTAGGACAAATAAGCGTAATCTTTCTGATTAAAAAAGTAAGAACTATTATAAAAAATTCGACAGCTTTTTTATATCGCTATATTTTCGTTTGTTATCACGTTCGGGGGTAGTTCACCAATTTGTCACAGGGCTGGTTTTCTTATAGAAACTGGTGAAAAGTACACAATTTAAATTTTTAATAATTTAGAATACCTTAGTAGTTTTTCCTATATTTTTTTCATATTTCGGAGATGATTTCACCACATATAAGAGTTGATTTTTATTTAAAGAAAGTTTTAAATAATTAGGACAACTAAGCGTAATCTTTCTAATTAAAAAAGTAAGAACTATTATAAAATATTCGACAGCTTTTATACAGGGTGTTTCCTAACTACGGTACGAAACTTCAGAGGGTGATTGGCTAGGTCGTTTTAAGAAAAAAAGTTCCTATGAACATATGTCCGGAGTTGCTTCGTTTCTGAGATACATGGCGTTGAAGTTTAAAGAAAAAAACGGTATTTATAAAATATCATAAATATCCTAAAACCGATTTGGTCGAAATTTGGTGCAGTTATTTGAAGTAATAAGGGGCTTATCTAGCTCTAACTAGATTATAATTATTAGCTCCAGTGGCGTCTCGGTGGGCACCACAGCCATATTATTGACAAAAAAAAGTACACCAATAATTTTTTCTTATAGTTTTTATATTTTTTAAGATTAAGCAACTAAAAATACAACTTTTTACTTTCCTGTGTTTTCTTCATATCTAGCTTCGTTTTCGAGAAAAAAATAAAAACCACATTAACTCATTCTAAAAGCTATCCATGGACAACATAAAATAAAAACCAAAAATAAAAAATAAACAATTTCGACCTTAAAGTAAATGAGCAAAATGTCCACCTTCTCATAAAATACGGGACTGCAATCGATTTGTCATTGAGTGTCTGACACTTAAAAAAAAAAATTCACGAGATGCTATTATGAACTTTCACAATGACCATTTTTGGGCCGACGAAAATCCCCACGTTATTAGAGAAAGTCATTTTCGGCAACAATTTTCGCTGAACGTTTGGGTAGGAATTATTGGTGACTACCTAATTGGCCCATTTTTTTTACCAGCAAGATTAACAGGTGAATCCTACACGGACTTTTTGCAAGATCATTTACCCATTTTGTTAGAAGAAGTACCCGTACAAGTAAGATTCAACATGTGGTTTATGCACGACGGGGCTCCAGCTCATTTTAGTGCTCTTGCTCGTCAGCATCTCGACATCACCTACCCTAATCGCTGGATTGGACGTGCAGGACCTCAAAATCGTCCACCTCGCAGTCCTGATATGAATCCTCTAGATTTCTATTTATGGGGCCTTTTGAAAGCTCTTGTACTAGATGTGAATGACTTGAGGAATCGGATAATTGACAATTGCAATGTCATAAGGAATACTCCAGGAATTTTTGCACGTGTCAGACACTCAATGACAAATCGGTTGCAGTCCTGTATTTTATGAGAAGATGGACATTTTGCTCATTTACTTTAAGGTCGAAAGTGTTTATTTTTTATTTTTGGTTTTTATTTTATGTTGTCCATGGATAGCTTTTAGAATGAGTTAATGTGGTTTTTATTATTTTTTTTCTCGAAAACGAAGCTAGATATGAAGAAAACACAGGAAAGTAAAAAGTTGTATTTTTAGTTGCTTAATCTTAAAAATATAAAAACTATAAGAAAAAGTCATTGGTGTACTTTTTTTCGTCAATAATATGGCTGTGGTGCCCACTGAGACGCCACTGGACTAATAATTTCAATCTAGTTAGAGCTAAATTAGCACCTTATTACTTCAAATATCTGCACCAAATTTGGACCAAATCGGTTTTAGGATATTTATGATATTTTATAAATACCGTTTTTTTCTTTAAACTTCAACGTATCTCAGAAACGAAGCAACTCAGGACATATGTTCATAGGAACTTTTTTTCTTAAAACGACCTAGCCAATCACCCTCTGAAGTTTCGTACCGTAGTTAGGAAACACCCTGTATATCGCTATGATATTTTCGTATGTTATCACGACCCATTTGTCACAGGGTTGGTTTTCTTATAGATACTGGTGGAAAGTAAACGATTTGAATTTCTAATAATTTAGAATAGCTTAGTAGTTTTTCTTGGATTTTTAAGTAATTTTTGATTTTTTTTTCATATTTAGGGGATAATTTAACTACATTAGCGAGGTATTAATATGAAAATAAATTATCTTCTATTTGAAGATTTTATTTTATACAAAAAAAACAATAAAAATCGCAAAATTTCTGCCACTTTGGGTTACACCAATATATGGATATTTTTACTTTTTGCAAAATGCAAAACCAATTGCAATTTTTAATTGTAAGCAAAATTTTGGTTGGCTAAGGGTACCCGTGGGTGTCTTCTTAAGTAAAGTGAAAGGCAGTTTATTGCCACAAGACTTAAATATTTGAAGAAAAAGAGAAGATTTTTACAGGCAGAAGGTTCCATAGCCTGGACACTTTAAGGATAAAGAACCGAATAAAGGGGATCTGTCCAGTTTGACTGTGAATACACTGTCTAAAAAGTGGCGCTAGAGAAGGAATAATATTGGTTAATTTCTGGGAGCAGAAGCCGTGAAAATACCGTGAAAGCTTTTTTGAGAAATGGGGTCATTAATAAGATGAATGGTCCTTCTTCGAATGGAATTAGGAATGCCTAGAGTTGTGGGAGACGCATTTTTCGTGTCAGGGTCTGATTTGGAATACATACAGAGGATACAGATTAGAGGAAGAGAAATACTTTCCGTCTCAAAATAGGACTCCAAGCTTTTTCGAAGCTACTGTGGTTATGAATACAATATGTTTGTGCCAATTAAAATCATTTTTACAGATAACGCTCACAAGGTTTTTGATGGACTTTGTTCTGCAAAACGTGGCCGGTTATAAGAAAAGGATACATATAACATATTAGTAACTTTTGTTTACGACAACGAACATAATTGAGGTTCTGAGGCATTAAACTGGAATAAATTTTGGGTGCCTCATCTAATTGTCACACCCAAACTCAAAACAAATTGGTGGCATTCAAATAAAAATAATGTTAGCTCAGTAATTTTAACTGACCAGAAGGAGGTAACGATTTAAAATAACAAAATATCAGTTTTTTTTTCGTAAAAAATGTTAAATATGCTTGTAAAAGTGCTAATCATAAATAATTTAAAAACGTATGCCTCTTTTCTAAAGGATTAATATAAAAACATGACAGCTTTAAAAATATGTTTTATTCAACATTTGCTTACTAAATTGAGTTCTGCATGTTTTGGGCTCGTATGTTATATGTCAAGTTAGGCAACATTTAATTAAGCCGAACATAAAAAATAAAACGTGACAGCAGACAACATATTTCGCACATTCGCTAAACTTGGAACAGTGTAAAATGTGACTGGCAAAATACACATTTTTATGTTTCCTAAATATCTTTCGCCGTAATAACCTGCAAGACACTTTTGAATGAAATATAGAAATAAAATTTTTCCTTTTAAAACAGGAAAACTTGTAAACTTACAAAAACGAAAATAAACAATTCTTAAATTAAAGGTTGTAGTAGATAAACGCATATATTTTTGGTTTAAATATAGAAGGTGATATAGCAAATAATAGACTCAAAAATTAGTTAAAAATATAAAGCATGTACAGAGTATTCGTAAAGTAGTCGATAAATATCCCTTAAGAAAAAGCGATATGTAAAGTAAGGTCAGTTAGCCCAACTAACCACCTCATATTGCTGGCAGTTATCCAAATTATGGCTGAAAGCAAATCGACAGACAATTCCAGCGTGCATAACTTTCAATGCTCTTAAAATGGTAACCATAAAATTAGGATGTGGCTTGCTGAAATGGTACAAAGACAGACCTTATGTCGGCCACACACACTAAGAAAATTCGCAGAGGAAAAACTGCGCAGGCCTAGCCTTAAGGATTTCCGAAGTGTGCATGTGTGAGAATACCTTCCTCAATGTAGATAGCATAAAATTAAAAAAAGGAATAAAAGCTGGTGTTTTACCGAACCAGATATCAGATTGCAAGGTTTAGAAAAGCTGTTACCATCTTCCAAGCTATGACATTTCTGGAACTAAAAGTCTCAAAAGATAATATGGAGGGCAAGTATCCACGGAATAATTAAACTTCTCCTGAAACATTCGTTTAAAACTGGCTTGATTTGCGGCAAGGTTTTTTTTTTAAATAACACATTTTACATTCAACTGCTTTATTGCCTTAAAACATACTTCTTCTTAGTTAAATTAAAAGGCGGAACTGAACATTAAATCGACAAATAATTTTGGGACAATGAAAAGCGTTAAAATTAAAACTAAAATCAATAAATAAACACGAAGATTGCATTTTAGTTCATGTAAATTTGCCGGCTTGCCAGACAATAGAAAGCTGAGAGCGGAAAATTGGAAAATAGGGCACAAGTCGTCTGAATGGGCGGGAACACAGCCACCGACAAAAATAAAGTAAAGGAGGCTATTTTTCTTTGTAAAAGCCGAAAGGATAAGTAAGGTTTTATTAAAAAATAATAAAAAAAAGAGTATAGTTTTAGGGGCAGGCCGATTTCTTGTACCTCTAGAAGTTAAATAGCACTTTACGTTTTTCTGTTTTTACTTAAAAACGTTTTTGTTTGATTATTATATATTTTTAGAAAAATTAAAATCGAAAAGGTAAAGGGTAGACCCAGGGCCAAATTTAACCTTAACGCTGCCCCTGGGCACCTAAGAAAAGGCCGCCCTATAGCCGAAATTTAAACAATATTATAGTTTTGAGATACAATTTTTGAAGTGAGTGAAGGAGAGCGCACTCGATGTCTCTGTGAATGTGTTAGTCTCTTAGACTCGAGCCTCAATTTCTCACTCAAAATGGGCTTCACCAAACTTAGATTTTCTATATTATTCGAAACGATTTTGACAGAACATTTTGAGAAATCCAAAAATAAAATATTTAAAAGATTTTTTTTTTTAATAAATTGGTTGATTCCTTCACGAGATATCGTTGTCGATAAATTTTGAAAAAAGGGTTTTCTTTTATATATTGGAACCACTTTACACCTTTTAAAAATTCTGGGCAAATTAAGGGAAGTTTCTCGTGAAAATTAAAAGCATCTGACGTTCCTTAATCCTGGATCATTATATCGATATTTTTGAGTTTTTTTTATTTGGACTTTTAAAAATACTGCACTACATTTGGGAGGCTCTTGGTATCATCAGAAAAATTCCCATGAAAATTAAAATCATCCGAGGGGAGCGTCCGATGCAAGACCGACCAAAAATTATTATATCAATATTTTTGTTTTTTTTTATATATTTGGACCACTTCACATCTTTTAAAAATTTTGAGCAAAATTTGGGAGGCTCTCTCATGTCACTAGAAAAATTCCCGTAAAATTTATTTGTTAATTTGAAATAAGCGGGAAGTTGCAGGGATGGACTGTTATTTGATTTAAAAGAATTACATTTTTAATTTTAAATTAAAATAGCAGATGTATTCAATTAAATTATTCAATGTAAATGGAACTTCTAAAATAAAGTTTTTAATCATTAATTTTCCAAAGAATGCAAGAAAATAACCTACAAATATTTTCTTTTTTTTTAACCTACCCAATGAATTATTTTTATGTTTTTTTTAAATTTATTATCATTATTTTTAATTTACAAGAAAATGCATATATAAAATTATTTTAAGTATTAGAGTATTCAGTGATTGCTTTGAATAAAATAAGCGCGGTCTATTGGGATTGTTGGGGTTGACTTGATAATATATTCTCATTCATTCTGAAGATTGGTAATTTATAAATGTTTAAATATGAAACTGAATTCAAGCTATTCCAATTTAACCAATTGACTTATTTCTAATAAAAGAATTTCCTTCTTATCCAGTATTAAGTCTTGACTTGATAGATATACTCAGTACAGTTGTGGTCATTAATGCCTAGTATACTAAATTTCTATCACTTTTTTTTACCTTTTACCTTGGATGCTAAGTGTAGCTACTTAGTTTACTAACTACTTTTAGGTGCTAAGTTAAGCATACTTAGTAAACTATCTAGTTATGGGTGCTAAGTTTATACTTAGTAATCTAACCACTTGGCAAGTAAACTTTAAGACTACAATTATGAATTACATTTATAATGTATGGGTGATGTACTAATACATAATAAGAGAGTTACAGTAATACAAACTTCAACAATAAAAAATTCGACAGAAATTAGTAAAATCTCTCATAAAATAAAAAAAACAGGCGCAAGCGAAAATTATTTAACTCATTAAACGTTTAATATTAATAAAACAAAATGATGTTCAGTATTATATGCATAAAAGTGACAAAGACAATTACAGAAATCCTTTCAAGCATCAATGGACCTGTAATTTATAAAATTAAATATATCTGAGGTGATGATGAGATACGATAAACAAATAGAGACACGTAATCTTACGCCCCATATGTTAAACGCGCACTTGGCGCACTGCTGTGTCTCCAGATTGTAAATTTTGCAGCTGTTAATTTATAAATTTTGAGATACTAGAACTTTTTTGTTGATAAAATTGCAACGTATTTAATAATTCTAATCATAATCTTAATAAAAAAAAGTTTTTTTATTTATCATAATATGAATATAATTTCAATACAAATTCGCCGCCCTAAAAATTCTGCTGCCCTGGGCACTAGGCCTGAGTGTCCCTAGTGTAAATCCGCTATTGGGTGGACCACCACAAGTAGGTAAGCATCTTTACCAATTGAAATCTAAATTATTTTCAAAATTCCATTTTCTTTAAAATTAGGATTTGAGTCATATCCTTTACGTATCCAAAAAGCGTTACTAAGTTACCAGCAAAATTATCTTAAACTCTTTTCATTCAAACGTTTTTCTATCTCTAATAGTTTTTGACACTTTAATCACATCATTAATTTGGACACACTGTGCCAGGGTAAGTACTTTAAGAAGCTATTATGTTTTGCTTGCTTTTATTAAAAAAAATCCTTATTGGTTAGGTTTTTATGTAAGTGCAAAAAAATACTATAAGCACATTAGGTTTTTAAACATTTTATGATTAAATCAAAAACTCATCTCACCTAAATAGCAAATTAAACTTTACCCCATTACGTTTTATTCTACAGGAAATACTGGTTTTCAAACAACTTCCAATATTGACGGGATATTACGACACCGCAAGATTTCCATGCCGCGCCGTCTAAAAATTAGATTTGGCGGAGAAATTGCACATTTACTTAGTAATATCCTTCGAGGCGTGTCTGTTTTCTTTATTCAAAACTTGTCGTCAAAAATTGGAAATTTAGGCAATTGTAATGTTTAATTTTAAAAAAAGCACCCAGGCGAAT
>JAHBCN010007076.1:0-45408 GCA_019359885.1 Listronotus oregonensis | reverse complement strand
TTTCAAATTTTAAAAAAGTTGGCAACACCGCGCCTGTTTCGTCTAAGCGAGTCTTAACTTCGAACGTTGTTGTGAGTTTTTTGCACTGTTTACACTTTTTTTAAGGAGATGTTCATTTCCAAACAAATAATAAAAATTACTTCCTGCAATTTATTTTGATGTTAAATTTAAGTAAAAAACAATCAATTATTCTTTGGTGTTTATTTGTAATTAAAAAATAATTGTACTTACCATAAGAATAGGCTTAAAATCCATTTTAAGGACACAAATTATTATGCTTTAAAACAGCACTTTTTTGTTTTGCTTAAAGAATAAGATTTCTCGGTCGCACACATTCCGTTTTCATCAGTCTTTGGTACACTTGCAATACGTTTGTCTTGAATTTAAAACTAATATTTTTTCCCGATTCAAAAACAAACAAAAATATCGTGGCCGGATCGGTAAGCTTCTTTGAACGACTGACCTTACGCACAAAGGTAGCGCTCTGTTGCCAATTGTTTTTTTAATTTTTAACTGGGAGAACAATTGTTAAAAAATTATTTATTTTTTTTATTTGTAGTTTAAAATTTAGTTTAATTTATTATCAAATGAATCTACTGATAAGCGATTAAAACAAAATTTTCCAGTTGTTACGGTTTACAGATATAACTGCTTTTAAAGTGCATGACTTTAACATCGTTTGGACAAAAATCTGTCAAGTTTTGACACATATGTCATATAAACTTTTCGACTTATTTTGAGCTCCTCTATCGCCCACTAAAATGATGAGCATCATACTTTTTACACCCTGTATATATATATATATATATATATATAATCTTTTTTTTTGTACAGAAAAATCCAAATCCTACGATTGTCTTAAATTTATAACATATTCGCATATTTTCCCGATTTAAAAACGGAAACAATATCGCGACAGTGCACACAATGAAAAACTGACGACTCCAAGCACAAGGCTTCTGGGTAGCTGGGTGGAGCAAATTAACCTGAGTTTGCAACATCCAGCCAGTTTTCTATATTATAGTTAAGATGATTTTACTTTTAAAACTTCAAAAATTTTAACATTTATTTAACTTTTAACTTTTTTAAGTAATGTGGTACAATTCTGTAATTGAATTAAGTAAAAAAACAAAAAAAAGTTCTTATAACCATATGTTTAAAACTTCTTAACTTTTGTACTACAGGCAAAGTTTTAAGACAAAATAAAATAAATATTTTATTTTATAAATCTTGATAAAAATAGACTTGAGGTAGATGTTTATGGTAATGTTTTCCCAGGCTTTCTTACAAAAATATTTCTTATCATCTGCTACTTTGGAAAAAAAGTTAAAATCTGCAACCCTCATTTTATTGCTCTTTATTGCTTATTTGTATTGCTGACTTCGTATTGCAGAAATTATTTAATTTTTTGTACTCGAAAACAACCCAATTTTTAAACAAAGTGCAGAAAACAAAAAAATTCTAATTAAGTAATGCCTTTGCAAACCTATTTTTAATTACAAATTTCCAACTCCAGATAAAATACAGTAGATAAAACATTAAGCGTTGCAGATCTCAGCTCTGGGCAGCAGATTATTACAAATTTTGTTTTAAGAAAGCCTTGAAAAATGTAAACATCTATGCCAAATTTCATGCGTCTATATTTATCAACTAGATTAACTACTACTTATTTAATGAATACAGCAATTTTCTAAAACAAATACATCGCTGCCTTTAATGATTTATTTATTTATTTAACAATAGCATGTTTGGTTTACTATTCTTCTCTATCGTGGGCAACAGGTTTAAAAGCAATCTTAAGAATTTTTTTCTAAGTTTTAGTCTGAAAATAATATTTCTTGCAAGAAGCTGTAAATATTTAAGCCTTCCTTGTATTTAGTTTTAGTTTGCTGTAGATGTGATTACTGAATGTGAAAACTCTAATAATTATATATAGATAATAATGATAAAGTATCTGAGTTTCTAAGGTTTTAATGCGTACTTTAAATAGTTTTTAATCGTTTTTTTTTTGTAAGCATTAAATAACCTATTTTAAAATTTTGAAAGGGTTTTGCAATGTGGGTCACTTAAACTATGCATTAAAGTGATTTTTTTTAGGTAAAATATGTAATACTGTTTTGTTAGTTTGATACGGAATAGCATAAATACAGCGCCAATCACAGAGTGGCTCTGTCAAAGTCGAGCTACCAATGGGTAAAGATCAATCTAGAGATTCCGGTCGCAGAAACAGATCGATAGTAAGCGCCGCTGCACACTTGCGGCTTGTCAACGTCCGGCGCCGCTGCGGCGCCGCAAACTTGCCTGCACACATACTTGCGTTTTTGCTGCGGTTCCATATAAAACAATGGTTTGAAAAACCGCGACTGGCCCGCAGGGCGCCGCACGGCGCCGCAACGGGACCGGACACAAGTGTGCACCTAGTACTTTAGGCCTTAATTCCGGCGCCGCAGCGGTGCCGGACGGGTAAAAACCGCAAGTGTGCAGCGGGGCTAAAAGTCCACCAGGTTTCTGGCTTACCGTTGGAGACGGTAAGTTCAGCTTTAAAGAAGTTTTTGTATTATTATTTTTTTAAAGATTTATTTTTTTTACATTTACTATAACTCTGCGAATCACCAACTGTTTTATACGTTCCGTTGCTTTATTAAGTAGTCTTGAATAAAAAGGTGCTATCTGGGCCACCTGAAGTTTAATTTGAAGTTTTATTTATTGACCAAAGGAGGCCAGCCCTAAAAAGTTAGGTGCACCAAGTATTAGGAAGTCGTACTTCTGGACACCTCCTTGGGAGCTTTAGCTATAATGTGTCGACACCGGTGTTTATTTTCAGGTTTTGGAAGTAAAAGGCCGCCAAGAATTACACTTCTCTGGGCAGCGCCCATACGTTACACGATCAAGACGTAGCAACGGCGAACTACGGAGACGATATCCAAGAAGTAAATTTAACCGTGCTGCTAGAGTCAGAAAACTCGGGGATGGAAGAAAAGAATAAAAAAAATATATTTTCAGTGGAACCAGCCATCATTATCACTGGATGTTTGAGAGAGCGTAGAAAAAATAGCCGCCGCCATAATGTTCATCAGGTGTCAAAGACTGCCTGCTGGGATTAAAGCGGTTGAGCGCAAAGCTACGAACTCTCAGTACGAAGCTGACACAGAAAGGATTTTTGGTTTATACTGGGAACCGACGATATTTAGGCTATTACCGATAAACTTGTAAAACAAAATAAAATTATTCCTTTTGATACCTTCCTCAAACATTTAATTTAGGAATACAAACCAAAATCCGTTTAGAAACTAATCAAATTTTATGAGCATAGCGATTCTTCTATAGAAAAAGAAATTGGCATCTGAAAATTAGATTTTAAAGGGATTTTAATTATTGCTATTTATGAATAAGTCACTATCATGGCTACGATACCAGTAGTAACGTGTAAGACCCAATTGCATTAATGCTTATTTATAAAAATATTGTTGTAAATGAACCAGCCATGAAACAAAACAAGCTAGAAAATAAGTTCTTTATACATATATTTGTATACACATATACGAGTATAAAGGGCTTTTACAAAAAAACTGTATTTGTATGTTTATGTCATCATAAGCCCCCCCTCCCCAACACATTACTAAATTCGCCACAGCCTCGAGGTAACCAAAAGACAGGCACATACTTGATTACTGTTAAAGAATCTTTTTTCTTACCGTTATACGTATTTACGTGTAACATATCATCTACTAGATCTCGTAATTGCATGTATATAAATGAAACAGGACTCCATAGAACTTATTTTATGCTCCTCTAAACACTAGTACGCCCATTAGTCGGCAAAAGTTTCCTGTCTTTCTTGAGTTGTATATCGTGGATTCTTCATCACTAAACTTAAAATTTAGTAAAGTAATAATTGCGCAGTGTCCGAATTAAAAAAACAGGCACAAAAAATGGGGTCTGTAAGCAGGGATTTATAGCTTTTAAAATGGGACCGAAGCTAGCGAACAGACCGAAGAGGTTGTTCAGGTAAACACGTCTTTTGTGACCCGATTAAGGTTTCGAGCATAGAACGATACTTTAAAATTTTTTGTTGGTGGGTATAAACAACTGTTGTCTGACACCCAGTCAAAAAGTTGCGAGAAAGTTTAAACTTTTTAAAGACCTAAAAGTTCGATTTTATTGCTTTTCTTCTCAACACGTCGGAGGACGAAACCAAACTTATTCGTGCATTAAAATCCCATAAAAAAACTAAAAGATTTATTATTAAATAGGTTTTACAATGTAAATGTTTTTAATAAAAGATTTTAATACTATTAAAAGAAATAAGTGCAATTATGGAAAAGTTAAGTAATTTTTAAATTTAGCAATAAGCAGATTACAAAAAATATTTTAGTGTTAATACGGAGAATGTAATTTGTTATTTTAAATATAATGACAGATGCGCTTAGTTCTGTCAGACGATTTTTCCATGTATTTAGGATATACTAGCTACAAAATAAAATGCTTATGTCTGAGCCCTGAGTGGGATGGTTCTGCTATGCCCAAATGAAATTTCCTGTTTAACTAGAAATTCACCATGAAAAAGGAACTGTAAAACACATATAAATGGTGCTATTTATTCTAATTTAATATATGTTATACTTTAAAAGCTAATTGGTTCCGGCGAATCTTAATTTGTCTTTTGTAAAATGAAAATGTCGTTAAAGATTTTCGATACAAAAAGTAGTATTAAAATTAAGGAAAGCAAGATATAATATTAAAACTTTACAGAAAGAAACAAAAATTTATTACTTATTTAAAATTAATATGGAGCTTTTTACTGGAAATAAATAAACATACTTGTCAAATTAGTGAGTCTACGGCTGAATAAAACAATGTTTTCCAAATATGTTAAAATATTTGATGTTTTTAAACTAAGTATGGTAATTAAAAAGTTAAATTTTAAACCAAATAATTCATATAATCATTTAAACTGAAAAAATTACAGCAAATATTCAAATTAATAAAACATAAACGATTTTTTGACACCCTTAGAAATATCTCTTCTTAAAACAGTTCTAAATTGTGCCATAATATATGTAGTTCAAAAATTTTCGACAGTAGCATATTCTTACTGCTTATACTGTTTCTTAAACTCCCCTACAAAAACACCTTAAACTAATTAAATAGGTCTCACATCTAATTATGCGGAAATTATCGGTTAATTATTTATTAGTAGAGTATTGTGCGCAGGGTGATGTCATGTTTAAACTAAAATCTGTTATAATTTGCAAGAGATAAATTCTCGATATATTTCTTAAATTCGGTTTTTAAAACGTGACGGTATATTTCTATGCGGTTTTTGCCTTCTCAGGTGTATATATTTCAGAGAACATTTGCATTGTTTTTGTAAAATTTCTATTAAATTTGTAGTACGGTTTGACCATTTTTTTTTTCTTTTCCAAAACCTATTTTGTAAGAAAACCTGTCAGTCCCTTTTGACAATTACTAATATTTAATTTATATAAAAAAAAAACACAGCAATGGCCGATATCAAGGCCAAATAAGACAAGAAGTATTTCTTAAAACTAAATGAGGTTATAAGGTTAATGATAAGAATAATTTCCATGTTATACGTTTAAAATATAAGATAATGCCTTAAGACGTAGTACTGCTTAAAAAAAATACAATCCACAACTTCGAAATATTTACTCGAATATCTTATGGTATTAAAACCAACTTTACTTCACAAAGTTATTTAAAACTACAATTTGTTGGCTTTATGCCTCGAGCTTTTAGAACAGTGGTGTTCCATTGTCGTACAAAATCATAGGAAGCCCGTAAGCTACGGAAATTTCACTGGACTCTTTCACAACTGCTGTTTAAACTGCTTGCATTCGCTAAATAGGGACATGAGTTGGCTATAAGCCATTAGGTCCTAACCACGTCGTGCAAACCTATTAGAGCCGAACTCCTGTAAAGGCAGTTGCACTTGTTTCTATTTGTTTACGAAATTAAGGGCTTTGTTTTACAGTAGCAAGTGCCTACTAAAGGCAAATATTATGCTTTATATTATTATATAGAGTGCTGCAAAATAACAAAAATTCGAGTGTGTCCCATTTCAGTGGTAATTTTTTTTGGTGTTATAATATGGGTTGTTTCCAAGGTCAATAAATATCTCTAGACGTTTGTGCCGTTTTTGAATTAAGGACCTCTGGTTTGCGATACATTTTTAAACGTCAACGGTAATCAATTCCTTAGAAAGCTATAATTGGAAAATGGACTGACGGGTTTCAAGGGTTTTCATATTCGGAAAGCTCATTTCATGCAGATTTTATTTTCAAACCCCGATAGGTTATCTTTTATGACTATAGGGGGTCAACATATCCCAAAAAACGTAGCTGATTTAGAAACCCTAATTATAGGGTAAATTATTGAACGCCAATACATATGTGTGTGTTTTGTTTTAAAAATGGCCAAGTTATAGTTTGTGTAAATATCTCGAAACGTTTTCTACCGTTAATCGATTTATGCTGTTTAGGTGTTTTAAACTTTTCAGCAAAAATGCGTGTTGTACACCATGATATACGGGGGATCAAAAAATTATATAAAGATAAGTCGATTTATTTATCTGATATTTCTTTAGATGCTTCCTATATAAAAATAAAATAAATAAAAAAAAAACAGTAATAAATTTTTTTTCAGAGTATCAATAAAAGAATAAGATGCTTATATTTTATAAAATAAATTTATCAAAAACGTTGGAAGGTCGTTTTTAAAGGTTTTCAAAGTGGCAGTGTCCAAAGGGGTTTTTATGAGAAAAGCAAACATAATGCAATGACAAAAAAAAGTATGCAATCTGCATGCAGCAGATATAGTCGGACACTTTAAGATAAGAGAGCAGACAAAGTGGGAGCTTTGGCGTTTTAGCAGCTGGACTGAAAATGGATGCTTGTGAGTCCAAGCATTTTGGCAACTACTGTGGCCATTGATGTAATGTGTTTAAATGAAATAGTCATTTAATTTTTAGATTTTTATAAAATATCAACATAGTAACCCTATAATTAGGATTTCTAAATCAGCTACGTTTTTGGTATATGTTAACCCCGTATACTCATAAAATTATAACCTATCGAAAAGTGCTTAGGACAAAAAAAACCGCATGAAATGAGCTTTCCAATGAAACACTCGTTGAAATCCGTCAATCCATTTTCCCTTTATAGCTTTTAAAGAATTGTTTCCAAAATATGACGTTTGAAGTGTATCGCAAGCCAGAGGCCTTTATTCAAAAATGGCATAAACGTCTAGAGATATTGATATGACCTTTGTAACAAGCTATATTATAACGACCAAAAAAAATTACTACTGAATTTTGGACACACTCGAATTTTTTATTTTTTTGCAGCACTCTATTGATCACCCTGTACATCATGATATTATTCATCTTACTAAAACTAAACACAATACAGCTTAAAGTAGAAGAAACGCAATTTTAAACTTCGTTTTAGATATTCAAAAAAAATATTTTTTATAAAAGTTACAGCAGTTTGAAAATGGGTCTAAAAATTAAATGGTACGATCTTTTTGTTGAGCAGTTTATTTTAAGTGTATCCTTAGGACTATATTATTTTAACTTCTGCTAACCTAAAAATAAACATACTTTTTTCAACCATATTTAAAAAAATATCCTTTGCTAGTATAAAGGGAAGTATTAATTTTATAACTAAACAGGGTGTGTCTTTAATTTTGCGGAAAATTTTACAGACGGACCCCTTGGATAAAAAAACAGAAAAATGTTTCCAAAAAAATATGTCCCCAACTTATAACCTTTTTTTATTTAATAAATATTGATAAAATGGACGGGCAAAAATTCTGAACTAATTTTATATTTTTCAAGGTTTTTTTACAATATTTGTAATCATCTACTCTTCTAAAAATGGGTTGAAATCTGTAACCCTTATTTTTTTTACTGTATCTTTTCCGGGATAGGAAATTTAAAATTTAAGAAATGGTTTGTGAAGGCCTAACTTAATAAGAAACTTTTTGGTTTCTTAAAATTTGTTCGTAAATTGTGCCGTTATTTAGTAAAAAAATTAAATACATATTTGCAATACAATGTCAGCAATGTAAATAAGCAATATAAAATATAGTGAAAAAACCATTGAGGGTGACAGATTGCAACCCTTGCCTAGAGTAGCAGATAAGTACAAATATTTTTGTAAAGAGCCTTGAAAAACATAAACATCTATTTCAAATGCCATATGTCCATGTTTATCCACATTTATAAAAAAAATAATTTAATTTTTTTCTTAATTTGTTTTTGTCTGTGCTTTAAAAGTTAAGAAGTTTAGGACATAAGTCCGTAGATACTTTTTTTCGTATTTTTCAACAACATTCTAACCTTAAATATAAAAGTCTTTTAACAATAAACATTTTTTCGCGAACTAACCGTTAACTACCGCGTATCCTCTCTCGCTGTTCTTTAGCACAGGTTAAAAAGAAATAGTCAGATAAACGGGTTCAACGCGGTATGTCGCCAAAATTTGATGAATATTTAACATCTCAGACGGGACTGATCTAATTGCCAGGGTTATTTGTCTCCCTAAATCGACGGGTTAAGTTTTGTACAAATTTCCATGAATCTTTTTGACATATACCCATAAAAAGTCTAATGACGTCATATTAGGGTGTTGGCCTTTCTTTTAATCCTAGCCTCCTTATCCATCGATTTGAAAATATTCGGTTGAAGTGCTGCTCCATTTTGCTGAAATCATATCATATTTGCTTAAACTTGTGGGTGTCCTGCATAAGGATATAATTTTGTCAAAGCTGACACGACGCTATTTTGAGGCAGTGCTTAATAATTATCGCCAATTAAATTGACACCAATGAAAAAAGAAACCATGATATAATCTTTTGGTTATGGCGTAAGTTCTTCTCTTATCCAAAAAGGATCTTTCTTAAATTAATAGCGGCACCAGAATACAATATATGTTCTTATTGGAACGTACGTTGCATCAATATTGCAACTTTAATTAAACATGTGATAGATGATTGTTTTTATGAATTATGATGGCGAACATTACCTTCTTTTTCTAAAAGTATGACTGTCATTGTTGAAACTTAAGTACAAACCTGTGAAACGTTCTATACAAGTACTGCATTGGCAGCTATTTTTTTTTAACTGTCGCGAAACAGCTTTTCTCTTTTACTTATTATTCTTGAGATATAGGCGGCAAATTTTTAAAAAATTAATAAAGTAAGTAACTTCTATTATTTATATCTGTATGTAATCTTAATTACCAATCACTTGTAGAATTTTCTGGTAAATGAAGCGCTTTCCTGATTACCTAGGTTGCTATTAAAAAAAAAAAGTTGGGGTAGCTAGAGATAAGAAAGTTGCAGACAGGAGGTTAGAAATATTATAGAAAAACAAACAACAATATAAAACATTTTTGGTGTTTCAGACTTTTTTAATAGTAGAGGAGCCAAAGAGAGATCCTTCTTCACCTATCTGTTAACCGATGAAACCCATTTTTTGTCAATCTTGCACATAAACAAATGCATTTTGACTATATTGCCTATCAAAATATGGTCAAGACTATTTTTAATTAAGTTAACTTTAATTAACTTTTTTTGTAAAATTTAACTACGTGATAACTAAATAAATTTTGTATAGATCAAAATTTTTAACCGTACAAAACATGCCTACCTGGTCTTGCCCGCGCATTTTTAGTCCAGACTATCCAGCAAGCAGGTGCAAATAGATAAGTTTTTATAAGTAACTATTGAAATTTGAAAATAAATATAATTAAATATAAAACGCGTTGATAAACTGTTGTCAGCGAAAAAAATATTCAAGTGACCTATTGTCAAGCTTTGAAGTTTATAATGTCACTAAAAATTAAATTAAAAAAATGTATAAAAAGTGTTTTGTGTGTTACCACACTTGTCGTTCGATTCGCTCTCTCTCCGCGCGCAACTGCGTTATAAACTTCAAAGCTTGACAATAGGTCACTTGAACATTTTTTCGCTGGCAAGAGTATATCAACGCGTTTTATATTTAATTATCTTTTTCTTAAATTATTAGAGTCACTTATAAAAACTTACCTGCTTGCCAGATAGTCTTGACTAAAAATGAGCGGGCAAGACCAGCTAGGCATGTTTTGTACGGTTTAAAATTTCAATCTATACAACATTTATTTAGTTATCACATAGTCAAAGTCGATTAAAGTTAATTTAATTAAAAATAGTCTTGACCATATTTTAATAGGCAATATAGTCAAAATGCATTTGTTTATGTGTAAGATTAACAAAAAAATGGGTTTCATTCCGTAAACAGATGGGTGAAGAACGATCGCTCTTCGGCTCTTTTAAGGGCCCCACAGACTATGGTTCTTTTTATCCTTCTTAATCGCCGATTAATACTGCTCAGTCGGACGACTAAAACTTTTATTTCCCTACACTTAATTTAGTTTTTAACCGTCTAAATCGCCGAAAGTACTTAATTTAAATTAAACCGAATCACCGAAAGCTGCAGTCGTACACCAAAAAACATAAATGCAGCGTGTTTATTTGTCACAAGAATGACGAATAAAGACGTTCTGCATCACACATTTTGTTTTTAAATAAAGACGGACGAATCGACGATTAAGATTTCAAGCGCTGCCAGAAATTCTCACCGACGGTGTTATGTTCGGTTTTCGCCCACAAACTGGCGATGTTAATCGACGCTTTTGATCACCACGATTAAAAATGCTTCAAAAGAACGAGGTCTGTGGGGGCCTTTTTAGACTATAATTATTTATTTAGAGAATAAGAATTAAGTGCATTTCTTTTGAACAACCCAGTATAAAAAACGATCAGTCAGTTGTTTAATATAGCGTCAATAATAAATCAGTATGACATTTGCTTTGTTGAAATGACACTTTTTGTAAAAAATATATTATTTTTAAAATTATGATTTGTGGATGTCAAGTTCCAATTCGCGTTAGAATTCTTATACTGATATTTGCGGCACGGTACATAACATCATGCCTTTCATCAAACCTTTATTTTAGTTTACATTATATGGTAGAAGTGAAAAAACGTATAAAACCTTGGTGTATTCGTCGAGCTGAAAATCTAACTTTAACTAACCACAGCAGTAATATATGGTATAATGTTACATTACCCAATTACGGCAAGTAAAATATATTTTTTTTCTAATAGTTTAACCTTGTGTTGTTAATTTTAATTAAAAGTGTCAAAAAACTTTTATATTATAATATGTTTTGTTATTTAATTTGTGTTGGCTCCATTTTAAGCACACGACTTCGTCGAAAATGTTAAAATGGTAATTATAATAATAAATAAATATTTAGTTTGGCTTCATTTAAAAAAGCAAGAACTAGTGCTGACTTAAACTTAATTTGATCTAATGGTCCTACATTACTGTCGTTAAACCTGCTTCCGGTCTACTTGAGCGAAAGGAAAGAAGCTTTACTTAGTGCCTCAAGAGTAATACGGACACGTAAATTGAAGTCAGGATATCCAACTGGTCACCTTAGAATATTGAATATTATTTAAATTGAAGCTCTGACCAACACAATTCAAGTGGTGCGCGATTTTCACCGCTCTTTTGAAATAGAAAGGCACAGCCGGGAAAAAAATGTAAAAATGTATCACAGCTAGAACGTGGCTCTCTGATCTGGTATACGGGCGGATAAAAGATGGAAGAAGATGTTGAGGCAGGAGGGTACGGACCCAAATGTAGACTTGCAAAGACTGAAGAAAGGTATCCCACTCTCTTTCAAGCCGGAATATATGAAAACTTGCCTGGAAATGCCGACAATTAACTGGTCACAAACCAAATACTTACTTTGTTAAGGGTGCCAGTACAAAAGGGAGTGGAGGGAAGTCTTTGCAATATTAATATATATATATATATATATATATATATATATATATATATATATATATATATATATATATATATATATATATATATATATATATATATATATATATATATATATATATATATATATATATATATATATATATATATATATATATATATATATATATATATATATATATAAAGAAGATTCGAAATTATTGGGGAGTGCAGTCTTATGGGAAAACTGGCCTAGAGGTTAAGAAAAACCCTTTATTGTTTCGTCAAGCTTTCGTGTATATTTATACTCTTCCTCAGGACTCACTACAAAAAACAGAAGGACTAGTGTTAGTAGACTAACAACTAACTATTCTATTTCAAAGTTCCTTACCAAAGTAGGTTACAAATTGTAAAACAGCTCAAAGATGAACAGGAAAAGCCCATTCAAGAAACAAACAGACGGAACACCATATTATTACAATAAAAAACTAGGAAAGACAACCTTTGGTTGTTTTTTGAAATAAAATAAAATACTTTTCTACATTTTACAACTTTTTTCGTTGGAGAAACCACGCGAACACGGTCTTTTGTTTAAAAGTAAGGTTAACCTGTCTTGGGAGACAAGGATAGAAGGATAACTGGTGGAGTTGTTGTAGAACAGAAAGGGATAGATGTTGGTTTGGTGGAAGGTTAGAGTGAGATGGAAACATGGTTGAACAGTTATTTCACCAAGAAAAGAATAATTACAAAACGAGGCAATGGCAGTACGTCTGTTCTTATACATTAGATTTTAGGTACCAGTGAATTACCAGGTACTTTAGAAAAGTTGTTAATGGTTAGTCTTAATATATATATGAATGAAAATGCTATAATCTGAGAAAACTTTAAAAAACCAAAAGTCTGACAATTTACCCATTTAAAAATATAAAAATAATTCAATTCAGCAAACATCATACAAAAACGAGATTTATTGTTAATTCTTTTTATAAAAGAAAAAACAAAAGGCAGCCAACAACCACTACTCATCAGGTGCTGGACGGTCAATCAACCTAATTAATTTATCTCTGTGTAATCTGAGGAGATATTCATATATTGTGCTGAGGTTTTCGATATCACTGTTCTTGTTCATGGTATTGTTTTCTAAGTAAATATGAGTCATTTCTAAGAATGTTCTTTTTTTATAAGAAGCAGCTCTATCCAAGATCTCAGCACTACCCCAGTCTATCATGTGACCAGTGTTAATATAGTGTTGTGATAAAGCACAAGAGGGAATTGCCCTAGAACAATCACTCCTGTGGGAGGTAATTCGACCTTTCAGGTTTCTTGACGTTTGGCCAACATAGCACATGGAACATCCCATACATGAAATTTTATAAATAATATTACAGGACTCCAGAGTTGATAGAGGAGTTTTCGTTTTAGAGTACAGTCTATTAACAGTCTTGAGTTGTTTTTTAGCTATTTTAATGTTAAAAGTGTTAAAAATGTTAATTAATTTATAGGTTAAGCTGTCAATAAAAGGTAAAGAACAAAAAAAGTTTATGTTTTCTTCCAGAGTGTTTTGAGAAATATGAGGTTCCCTAATATTTAGAGATATATTTGGCTGTGATTGACTGAGCTGAGAATTAAGGGATTGAGGCTGTGAAAGTGGTGTAATAATGTTTTCTGGAATATTGTACTGTGTACTGAAAAGAAATTTATTTACTAGACTCTCCGGGTAAGAATTGTCCATCATAATGCCCTTAAGTAAGTTCAGAGTTTCTTTTCTGTAGTCAGGATGAGTTAATTTGAATGCTCTAGTTTTCATACCCAATAATAAGTTGATTTTTGTTTTAAGAGGATGATAGGATCGGAAACTTATGAACCTATTGGAGCAATAAGGTTTCCTGTACCAAATGGTTTTGAGAATATTGTCGTTTGTTCTCTTGACTAGCATGTCAAGGAAGGGAACGCTGTTGTTGGTTTCCTCTTCTACTGTGAATTGTATGTGTCGGTCATATGAGTTGAAAAGTTCTAGAGCAGTTTCAATTCTGCCAGAAGGCAGGGCTAAGATAAGATCGTCGACATATCTTTTTACAAAAGGTATGTGAAAAGGCATATAATCAAGGCAATCCTTAACAAGGTCGTCCAAAACATAGTTAACTAAAATGGGGGAAATAGTAGATCCCATTGGGGTGCCAAATATTTGTTTGTAATATGTATTATTAAAGATTAGTACATTGGAATCAAAAATAAACTGCAAAATCTCCTCAAACTTCTCAAACGTTAAATTACAGAACTGTGAGATGTGGTCCCATTTATTTCTTAAACTATTAGTTATTGTTTCGAGTGGTAAATTAGTGAAGAGGGAGACCACGTCAAAGCTTACAATAATATAATTGTTAGGTAACTGAAAATTGTTGACAAATTGGCTAAACGAAAAGGAGTCTCTAACATAAAAGTCATTATTGGGATTGTAAGCAGATGTTAGTATTTTTGTAACGTAAGATGCTAATGCTCCGTTGGGACTGTTTATGGAAGAAACTATGGGTCTCATACTTAATGTTGGCTTATGAATTTTAGGAAGGGCGTAAAACCTAGGTGCCACTGTGTTGTATGAATTTAATTTAGAGGCCTCAGTTTCCTCAATAAACCCTCCATCTTTTAGAGACTTTACAATATTATTTGCCTTAAGTTGCAATGTGTAGGTAGGATTACTATTTAATTTTGAGTAATAAGTAGAGTCATCGAGAAGCTTTTGGCTTTCTTCGATGTACTGTTCTTTAAGCATTGCAACCGTGACATTGCCTTTATCACTACGTAAAATGTACAATTCTGGATGGTTCCTAAGGAATAGTTTACATTGATTAAATATATTGTTCAAAAAAGGCCTTGAATCTTGATTTTTATGAATAAAGTTAGTAAGAATATTGGTATACTGTGCCCGCAAACAATCCCTCTGAGCTTCGTCAATTTTTGAGAGTATATTCTCTAAATCTGCAAGTAAGTGTGTGATATTAACTTCATCGGTAGGTGGGCATAAGCTAAATTTTGGTCCAAGTGAGAGTAAGTTTTTTACATCGGGTGGGAAATCTATATTTGTGAGATTTTTGAACCAAGTATCTTTTGTTTTAATTTCATTTGTTTGTGATAGTTTTAGAGAATTAAATTTATTTATATTAGATGTTTTGATAGAGTGGAAAGTTTTGTTGTAATGTATTTTTTGTTTTTTATCAAATTCATTAATTATATAATTAGGTAGCTTATGGGATCAATCAGATACTTTTATGTTAGAGACTCCTTTCTTTAGAATTTGTCAAAATTTCAGTTACTCTAGAATTTAATCTATGATGAACTATTACGTGGCTCCACTCCCTTTGACATGCTAGTCAAGAGAACAAACGACAATATTCTTCCCTTAAACCTTATTGCTCCAATAGGTTCATAAGTTTCCGATCCTATCATCCTCTTAAAACAAAAATCAACTTATTATTGGGTATGAAAACTAGAGCATTCAAATTAACTCATCCTGACTACAGGAAAGAAACTCTGAACTTACTTAAGGGCATTATGATAGACAATTCTTACCCGGAGAGTCTAGTAAATAAATTTCTTTTCAGTACACAGTACAATATTCCAGAAAACATTATTACACCACTTTCACAGCCTCAATCCCTTAATTCTCAGTTCAGTCAATCACAGCCAAATATATCTCTAAATATTAGGGAACCTCATATTTCTCAAAACACTCTGGAAGAAAACATAACCTTTTTTTGTTCTTTACCTTTTATTGACAGCTTAACCTATAAATTAATTAACATTTTTAACACTTTTAACATTAAAATAGCTAAAAAACAACTCAAGACTGTTAATAGACTGTACTCTAAAACGAAAACTCCTCTATCAACTCTGGAGTCCTCTAATATTATTTATAAAATTTCATGTATGGGATGTTCCATGTGCTATGTTGGCCAAACGTCAAGAAATCTGAAAGGTCGAATTACCTCCCACAAGAGTGATTGTTCTAGAGCAATTCCCTCTTGTGCTTTATCACAACACTATATTAACACTGGTCACATGATAGACTGGGGTAGTGCTGAGATCTTGGATAGAGCTGCTTCTTATAAAAAAGAACATTCTTAGAAATGACTCATATTTACTTAGAAAACAATACCATGAACAAGAACAGTGATATCGAAAACCTCAGCACAATATATGAATATCTCCTCAAATTACACAGAGATAAATTAATTAGGTTGATTGACCGTCCAGCACCTGATGAGTAGTGGTTGTTGGCTGCCTTTTTTTTCTTTATAAAAAGAATTAACAATAAATCTCGTTTTTGTATGTGTTTGCTGAATTGAATTATTTTTATATTTTTAAATAGGTAAATTGTCAGACTTTTGGTTTTTAAAGTTTTCTCAGATTTTAGCACATTCATATATATATATTAATACTAACCATTAACAACTTTTCTAAGGTACCTGGTAATTCACTGGTACCTAAAATCTAATGTATAAGAACAGACGTACTGCCATTGCCTCGTTTTGTAATTATTCTTTTCTTGGTGAAATAACTGTTCAACCATGTTTCCATCTCACTCTAACCTTCCACCAAACCAACATCTATCCCTTTCTGTTCTACAACAACTCCACCAGTTATCCTTCTATCCTTGTCTCCCAAGACAGGTTAACCTTACTTTAAACAAAAGACCGTGTTCGCGTGGTTTCTCCAACGAAAAAATTGTAAAATGTAGAAAAGTATTTTATTTTATTTCAAAAAACAACCAAAGGTTGCCTTTCTTTTTTTATTGTAATAATATGGTGTTCCGTCTGTTTGTTTCTTGAATGGGTTTTTCCCTGTTCATCTTTGAGCTGTTTTACAATTTGTAACCTACTTTGGTAAGGAACTTTGAAATAGAATAGTTAGTTGTTAGTCTACCCTAGTCCTTCTGTTTTGTAGTGAGTCCTGAGGAAGAGTATAAATATACACGAAAGCTTGACGAAACAATAGGTTTTCTTAACCTCTAGGCCAGTTTTCCCATAAGACTGCACTCCCAATAATTTCGAATCTTCTTTCTTAACTAGACAGTCGTATCTATCCTTCTCTTAACTTATATATATATATATATATATATATATATATATATATATATATAATATATATATATATATATATATATATATATATATATATATATATATATATATATATATATATATATATATATATATTTTAAAAAAAAAAAAAGGTAACGTAATATCAGTCGCTTAGGTCAAGTTGGTTAATTCGAACTGTACGGTTGCCCAAAATTTAGTGTCAAACTCTTCAAATTTGAAAGCACTTTATTTTTCTTATTTTAAATATAAGCCCCTGTTTATTTGTAGGTCGTTAGATGGAGAATTAAAAAACAAACATTTTTCTAACTATAACCCTATCGAAAATCCTAACACATTAAAAGTTATTCGTTGAAAACTCATTTTTGCATATATTTTAATAGTTATACCATTCAACAAAAATGATAGGTGGCTATGAAAAACAACTTATTGAAATTAGAGTTAGTTAGTAATGTTAATTATTACCTAAAAATTGTTTAAAGTTACATAAATGTTAGCCAAAAGTATTAAAGATTAAAAAATAGATTTAAAGGTTTTTCTTAAATTAATTTAATTCAATTAATAAATAATAATAATTTAATCAAATTTTTATAATACGTCAAAATAAGATTTTGTAAGTAAAATAAACTCCAATGTCAATAACTTGCTTTTCATAGCCATCTATGATTTTTATTCAATGTTATCACTATTAAAATAGATTCCAAAATAAGTTTTTAACGAATAACTTTTAATGTGTTAGGAATTTCGATAGGGTTATAGTTAGAAAAATGTTTGTTTTTTAATTCTGCATCTAACGACCTAAAAATAAATAGGGGCTTATATTTAAAATAAGAAAAATAAAGTGCTTTCAAATTTGAAATGTTTTTTCAGGGAAATTCATCAATCGCTTAGGTTTCTTTAGGCACAAGGGGGGTTTTTTAAATTTAAACATTATGATAGTAAGCTATTACTGTGTTACCTAAATTTCTTATCGTTTTGGTTGAAATATTTGAATTTGTAAAGCATTGTAAGTTAGTATTGTATGACCGCAGTTCAAAATTTATCAAGTGTAGATCATCAGTGTTATAGGCTTTTGTAAAGCATAACTAAAATTTGGGAAATTAAAAAAAATATACAGGTTTGCCATTAAAAAAAAAACCCTAAATGATATCATATCTTTCTTCTGGATCACCTTGTATACAAAATTTTTTTAAAATTTTATGTTTTTTTTTTTTTTATATATATTATATATATATATATATATATATATATATATATATATATATATATATATATATATATATATATATATATATATATATATATATATATATATATATATATATATATATATATATATATATATATATATTTTATATATATATATATGAATTTTGTCTTTATAACATTAAGTTTTACATATGAGTATAAAAATATATTTTTATGTATTTTAGACCACTACTCTTTATCTTACTCAAGATAGTTCCATATGCTTTAAAAATTAATACTTAAAAATTTTATCATATATTGCGGTTGCTGAGTACCAGGTTATTATGAAGCATACTTTATAATATACTTTATAAATCATATCATAGTTTAATTTTTAATAGTTTACTTGTCAGGAGCAAAAATCATATAAGGTGTTCAGAAATATTCAAAAGCAAATATATTTACAAATAATATTGTTTTAGGTGGGCTCCACCAAATGAAAGGGGTATTTTTGTAAGTGCAAATTCAGGAGAGGATCTTGGAATAATTATAATGCGACTCCAAACAAGACTGTTAATTCCAGTTGTGGGATGGAAAATTATTTTTTATTTTACGTCTTTTAAAGCACTTCTATTTTGTATAATTTTATGGTTTTTAGGTAAGTTTTATGTGTCCCAAATTGGTGGGGAATGTATGGGGATCTTGGAAACCACGATAGATAGAAAATCGGTTAATGGAAAGTTTTGGACAATTATGTTAGTAAGCTAATCCCGTTTACTATATGGTTTTTTTTTTCTATTTAGGTTTTTGAGAAATTTTGAAAAAACCTAAAACATGCATTTTCGAAAATCGGCCGTATTTTTTTTATGAGTGAAAATTTTTCAAATCTGTAAAAACTTCTTTAAAGCAACTTTTTTGTAGAATATGACCAAGTAGATAATTTTTATTTTCTACGTTTCGGGTTTTTGGAATCATCATCAACTTTATTTTTTCATATGGACGCCATATTGAATTTTTACGCAGCCAAATAGTGCTTTTTATTCTAATTTCAACAATGTATAATATGTTATAATTTAAGAATTTATAACCTCATTTATTTCAAAAAACAAATATTTTCTCTTCTTTGTGAAATGGTTAACTATTTAAAGAAATACTTGATATTTTGCAACGTTATTTCCAAAGCAATAGAAATGTTAATATAGCTGCGCAAACGTATTTCGACAATTTTCCTGCAAGGCAGCATCCTAAACTAACATACTTTCGAAAACTGGTTACAAATTTGCTTAAATTCAAAATTTTAAAAAACCACGACCTAAAAAGTTAACCAACATTTTAAAGAAAATCAACATCTTCAGCCAGGGATGTTGATAGATAATTCCACCCTAGTAAACCCCATTTATTAGGGTAGTTAGGACTATTTAAAAAATATCGTTAATATGTTGAGAAATATGGACAATATTTTGAATTTTAGGTCGTTATTTTACATCTTCATTTAGTAGGAATATTAGTTTAGCCACTTTTCATTTTTTTTGTTTCACTGTTTCAATTAACTTGTTACGTGTAGTTTTTTTCCCGGGTTTTAAGTTTAAAACATTTTGGTAAAATATCTGTTTAGCTTATCTATTTTGCCAATTACTAATATTTTATTGTCTAAAAAAAAAAAAAAAATGACGTTCGCCGGAATCAAGGCCAACTGAGAAAATATTTTTTTTTTTGAAGTAAATGGGTTATAAACTCTTAAATTATAACATGTTATACATTGTTGAAATCAGAATGAAAACACCATTAGGCTGCGTAAAAATCAAATATGGCTTCCATATGAAAAAATAAAGTTGTTTACTAAAACCCAAAACGTAAAAAAAAAATTGACTACTCGGTCATATTCTACGAAAAAGTTGCTTTGAAGAAGTTTTTACAGATTTAAAAAAATTTCATAAAAAAATATTTTTCAAAATGCATGTTTCAGGTTTTTTAAAATTTCTCAAAAACCTTTGATAAAACCATGTATAAACGGGATTAATTCTAAAAATAATTGTCCCAAAAATCCCCATTTAAAATTTTCTATTATGGGGTTTCCCGTTCCCCATACTTCCCCGCCAATTTGGACCCATTATGATTTAGCTGGTACAAAAACTCGATTTTACCAGGGATAATTTATTTGGTTTTTTTAAACGTGTAATTCATTTTTATTTATTATCAATATTCGGTGATATATACCTTCGATGAAAACGGAAGTGGTTAGTTTAAATACTTCAGATTTTTTTTTTAAATCAATATATTCATAACCAGTATAAGTTTCATTTAATAGGTTATTTTATAGTTAAAATTGTAATTAGTTTTGTCTTTTTTACTTCTCTTTTAATATACAAAAAATATTACATAACAGGCGAAAGAAAATAAACATTTTCAGAGATTTAACTTTTTATTACTTTTATTTAATGTGTAATGAAAAAGTAAACTATTTACACCTTATGATTTTAATATTTATTTTAAATTTGCAAATTAAAGATTATTTACACACAACCTCTATGGCACGAACATATCCTAATCTTCACTTAGTAGTGACAATTGCTGTGTGTCGCTGCACTACCTGAATCAAGCCATTTCTAAGTTATACGTGGAAAAATGAACCAACAAATTTTTGACAAATACGCCTAACTTTAATTTTTTTATATTAAACACCCTGTATATTATATACTCATTTAATAGAACGCGTAATTCTGATTGTAGTAATATATCACACTTAGTATTTAAATCCATGTGTTTTTTTGAGAATTAGGATATATATATATATATATATATATATATATATATATATATATATATATATATATATATATATATATATATATATATATATATATATATATATATATATATATATATATATATATATATATATATATATATATATATATATATATATATATATATATATATATATATATATATATAAATAACGTTAACAAGAATATTGACATAACTGCAACAATACAAATGGTAGAAAAGTCTTTATCTATTCTAAGTTCTGCTGTATATTACTTCTATTTTGTTAAAAACATTTTTCATATATTCTATCTGTATGATTTTTGGCATTTAACAGCATGTCCGAATTATCTCTAAAATGATTGACTGCCATTAAAATTCTTTGACGAAGCTCCACCACATTATGACAAGGCGTTTAATACACATGATTTTTTATATGTCCCCAGAAGAAAAAATCCACAAATATTAAGTCCGGGCTATTGACTGGCCAACTAGGAGTTCCACCAAAATTTTTAACTCGCACAACATTGTGAGGTGGCGCACATTTAAGGGAAGATCTTCATTAAATTGTGGTACTTGGTGTTCTTAGAGATGCAAATACAATATCAGTCTTAAAATGTATCTGTCTATATCACCATGCCAAACATTAACTGACTGGCATCCTTGAGTTCTTATTTCATTAATCTGCCTAGGATTACTTATAGAGCAATATCGTGTATTTTGTTTGTTAAAACCCTTTCGTGTAGTGAACGAACTTTCATCGGTCCATAGAATATTTTTCTAAAATATATTATTTTCATTAGATCTATTCAAAAATTCCACATTCCAAATTCCTGCATTCTTCTTTGGCATTGTTCAGTTAGTTTTTGGGTTTTTCGAAACTTGATGGCATTACATTTATATTCCTTTAAAACTAAGTAAATTGAATTGCGAGAAATACTCGTCTCTTGATAAACTTCAGTAATAGAGGAAACGGGATGTGCTTCAAAGTATCCTTATATGTTTTATTATGTTTGTTAAAACGCTGTAATTCTGAAATACCCTTTTGTTGATTAACAC
This sequence comes from Listronotus oregonensis, assembly GCA_019359885.1. Classification (NCBI taxonomy): domain Eukaryota; kingdom Metazoa; phylum Arthropoda; class Insecta; order Coleoptera; family Curculionidae; genus Listronotus; species Listronotus oregonensis. The sequence goes on along the minus strand of JAHBCN010007076.1, from coordinate 23,460 downwards.
ATTACCATTATCTTGTATTTCTTTGCCAGCCTTCAAAAAATCTGTTTTAAAGGAGCTCGATGCTCCGGATAAAGTCTAATGTTCTGACGCCCCACAGCGGTTGCACTTTTAATATTCAAAATAAATATTTGAAGCATATTAATCCTTTTACGGATACTAAACTTACGAAATACTATTTTAATTAGGTACTATATTACCTATTATATTAACATAATTTTTTAATGAAACGTCAATTATGACAATGTGTGCAATAATTGTCAGTCAAGGCACACCATTTGAAAATTTTAAAATTCTATATTTTGGCTAATTTTTCAAAAACGAATAAATTAAAAAATAAAGTGTGATATACCCCCGTTATCGAAATAACATATTCTATTTAGTGGATATATAATATAGATGGCGTCCCATTTCCACGTATAACTTAAAAAAAACTTGGCTACCAACCACACATTCTGTTTTTTTTTTATTTTACCTTGATATCTTTTAAAACAAAAAAATTACAGCAAATTAAAATGTTATCAAGCTAAATTAAACGCACAGTACATATGGCCAGATGCTTATAAGACCTGTGTCTAATATATGTATATATAGCAAAGAACTAAAATTGGCTGTGTCCATACATGGTGCGCATGGTGCGCATGGTATAGTTATTTTATTCGGAATTAAATCACTTCTAATTTAAACCATTATACCAGGACCGATCGGTTTTACTTGCTTTGATGTAAATAAAGTAGAAGTAAAAAAAAAATATTCGTACTGATTAATCCCGATAATAACAATACACTTGGACAATTAATATACTGGTCTTCGGCAAGCGACTTTTCATAATTATTTGCGCTGACCATATGGACCGACTCGACGATGTTTTGGAATGCATCTACGGGTGCGTTTAAGAATTTTTCTCGATTGTCTTTATTTCCTTAAAGATTTACTTTTGTGCTTAAATTTGGATTATTAAAATAATGATAGTAAGATGGCCTTTTGGAGACCTTTCTAAAAGAAAGAAGAAGCTACAGGGAGTTTTGAATATGAATATCCCGAATTTAAAAACAAAGATTTATGTTCAGTGACAAAGACTTATTTTGAATATTTCTAAGTGTTTAAAGGGAGAAAAAGTAGAATACTCTCACCGGTAAATTATTAAAAGATCTTGTAAACTGACTAAGTTATCACATCCTACAATTTTTCATGTGATTAAGGGGATGTAATTTATCATGGGGTGAAACTACAAACGAACAAAAGGAAAACTAACGAAAATTGAAGATGGCGACAGAGATGTTATTCAACGGATTGTTTATGGTTTTTACTAACAGAATACCGTTCCAATATTACAAATGCTCTAGGAAAAATTAAAAGACTATTAAAGATACAACTACAAGTGTTTAGAAACACCACGTAGTGTTTTAATATGTTGCGATTTTAAACGCAAAAATACTAGGCAACAAAATGCTTATAAAGTAATCTTAACAAATAGTTAAATTGCGGGGAGACTATCTTTAAAAAATTAAATAATTCCGTGATTTTAACAAACCTATAGTTTACTTAGACGGAAAATGGTTTGATGTTATTCGCAGTGGGTGGGTAGATAAAACACTCTGCATGCAGGGAGTGTAAATGGCTTTGTACCGAATGCTCTCAGTCAAGAACATTGCTCAGCCTTCAGCAGACTACCACGAGGATACGACAGCAGATTTGTTCGAGAAATGGTTCAAAGAACAGTTTTTCCAAATCTTTAGCCAAATTCGGGTATTGTCATCGACAATGCATCATATCATTCCCGTATTTTAAATAAAACACCTAACACCAGCACCAAAAAAGATGTCATTATATTACTTACGAGAGATAAAGGCATTGTAATATAAAAAGAAAATCTTGTAAAGCGCAAGTTACTTAAAAATATAAAAACTTGTAATTTTAATTCAATGGAATTGATTTGAACTATCCTAAAAAACGTTTAAAGCAGCTTAACAGGTCGCCAAAATTCAGTGGGGCGGTACTCAATCTCATTCGAGAAATGGTTCAAAGAACAGTTTTTCCAAATCTTTAGCCAAATTTGGGTATTGTCATGGACAATGCATCATATCATTCCCGTATTTTAAATAAAACACCAAACACGAGCACCAAAAAAGATGTCATTTTATTACTTATGAGAGATAAAGGCATTGTAATATAAAAAAAATCTTGTAAAGCGCAGGTTACTTAAAACTATAAAAACTTGTAATTTTAATTCAATGGAATTGATTTGAACTACCCTAAAAAAACGTTTAAAGCAGCTTGACAGGTCGCCAACATCCAGTGGGGCGGTACTCAATCTCATTTGAAAAATAGTATGCGAAATTAGCAAGGAGGATAAATGGAAGAATGGTGTCACACATGTCTTTAAATTAAGGATCAATATCCCATTTTGCCTTTAGTCGCTCTTCTAATTATTTAACCCGGCTGACAGTTTCAGTTTTAATGTTGAGTCGGACTGTGATTGCTCTCCAGAGTGTAAATAGTTCTTTGTGGTTTTTAAATATTCTTTTGGTGTAAATATTAAAAATAACTTAAAATAACCTCGATAAAACTCTTTAGTGATGCAACCAAATGTTTTCTGATACTCTAAATTCTGTGCAAATCGTTGAAAGTACATACTCAAAACTGGTTTTTTAAATAACTCATAGTAAAGTGGTCAAAATGTAAATTTTCAAGACAACAAAGAAATAAACTTAATTTAATTAAAGTGTTAAAATAAAGAAAAATAGTGGCACATCAGCATGCGTATTAAAAAAAAAACTCACACTGATAAAAACTCAATAAATAATTTCTTTATGTTAAAATTTTTAATTTAGTAAAAAACAATTTTTAAATTCACTGCGCATAAAAATTAACGCAAAATTTTAAACTCATAATTTCAGTCGCAATGAAAAAATTTTTGGATTTTATTTTGTTCTTTAAGGGTGTATTTGGAGAAACTGAAATAATAAACGATTTTCTTTTTGTTTACTAAAAATTTATGACACACTGACATCATAAAGAAATGACGAAATTATTTTTTTTAAAACTTTAAGGAAATTAAACTAATATTGAGTATTGCCTCCTCTGGCATTAATTACTGCTTGACAACGATCATACTTATATTAAGAATTTCAGTTCTTAGTTGTCTTGATCAATTTGATCCCAAATTTCAAGCAATCGCAAAAACAGTGGGTTCGGTAGTTGTCGTAGTAGTCTCCCTATGATGTCCCAAACGTGTTCTATAAAGTTGAGGTCGGGACTTCTCGTAGGTCAAACCAATGCAGAAATCTCACCCTCCTGACGATATTGCTGCACAATTCTTGCAATGTGTGGCCCTGCATTATTTTGCATAAGCATGAAGTTTTTCCCAATAAGTGGTGCAAATGGCAAGACATGCTTTTCAAAAATGTCTGTAATTATCTATGTGCTGTAAGCCGCCCTCGATCTATCCAAAATAACGCCGTACGATTCCCAAATTAATTCCACCCCACACCATTACTAAGCCGCCACCATACTATACAGCCTCTACAATGTTACACTGTGTGTAGCGTTCCCCAGGCCTTCTGTATACTCTGTTTCGTCTATCATCGTAAAAAGGAGAGTACCTGGATTCATCTGTTAACAATTTTCTTCCCTCCCACAATCTTTATTATTCCAAATAACATGTTTACGAGCAAAATGCAATCTTTGCCTTCTATGCTCTCTGGGCCAGTAGGTGCCCTTTTAGAGCGCAGGTCGTCTGCGGAAATTTTTCTCTTTATCGTATATTGGCTGATTTTAAAATTATAACAATCCAACAATTTGTTTGGCAGAGAAGTACTGGTAACAAACCTTTGTCTCAGTGTACAAATTCTCAAAAACCGGTCTTGATCAGGAGTGGTAACTCTTCCACGGCCTTGACCGGATCTTCTGGAGTTACTGCCGTTTACAGCAAAACGTGTTAAAACTCTTGAAATGGTTAACTGAGTGATATTAAACCGTTCAGCTAGTTTAAGTTGAGTGTATCCTTATTCACGAAGAGTAACGATTCTAATACAGTCAGATTCTAACAAACTTTGATTTTCATGCTGCTGGTGGTTTATTTTTGGAGAAAACACTTAATAAACTTAAAAAACTTTATTGACGATTAAGAAAAACGTATTTAAACGAAACCATATTGAAATTAAAATGAAGAATTGCTATCACCATAACTAACCACAACACCAGCGTTTTTGTAATTCTACCGATAAATCTTTACAATATACCGGAGGTAAGAAATATATAATAAGATATATTATCAGTATCACACATCGAAACATTAAAATTATTTCATTTTCCACGATTTTTAAAATTATGCGGTAATTTTGGTGCGCAGTGTCACAAAGAAATCGCTGATTGTTTGTCCAGATATTCTTTTTATGATGATTTAATTCAAAATAAAATAACTATAGCTAAAGTGTTAAGCGATGGGTTGTTTTGTGTTTTATTACATCATTCTCCATGACTTTTAAACGATATAATTATGAACATTCCAAAAAGTTTTAATACTATTTAAAGTAGTACTTGTTAATTTTTATACAATCGAATAAACCAAAATAACAATATTTATTATCTACATATTTTTATATTTTAGGCTCAGAATGTCCTGAAAATCATCGTTCTATAACTGTTGAAGAATTAAGATATATAAAAAAGTCACAAAAGGGACGAGTAACCTCTACAAAGTCCGCGCCTCCGTATGGAGAGATTTTAGTTTCTAGAGCTTTTTGGGCTCTAAACATATTAAACTTTGGATTCGGATGGGGTACATCGCTTCAGTTTAGGGCGACTCCCCGCTTTCTTCACGAGTTTATAGGTTTTTCCAACTTACAGATAGCCTACTTGGATATCTTTCCTCATTTAGGTATGTAATTCGAATATTATTTTTTTTAAAGCAATTTTTAAATACACTGCTCAAAAAAATTAACGGAACACTTTTTAATAAATTTGCAAAATATTAGCTTGTTGTGTTAAGGAAGTAAAAATGATATTTTTTTGATAGATAAACATTTTATTTTAGTTATGTGATATAATTAATCCATATTTGTGCTCGCCACCCAAAGTAAATTTATGATTTCAAACCCAGTACAAAAAATAAAGTGATCGTGATAATATCTACATTTAGATTTTATACTTCAGTAGGCTTCGAAGTTCTACTAGGCAACGGTATGACAGTTTGATATTGTTGAATTCATTACCTGTCAAAAAGAGAGATCTTAGCGAGATAAAATAGCTCGTATTGTAGCGTTAATTGAAAATGGTGTTAAAATCCCCACAAGTCGCAAGAAATTTCAATCCCAGTCCTGCAGTCATCAAGCGTTATATGATCGCTATAGGGCGATTGAAAATACAAACGATTAGCCGGACAAGGTCGGAACCGGAAAACCACACGAATTGCAGACCGTTATTTAGTATTGTCTGCTTTACTTTGACGAACATCTACTGCAAAAAAGACCTTCTGCCTTTGGGCGGCTCATTAGGTAACCATTTCTGACCAGACAGTTAGAAACAGATTACGAGAGGCTGATTTAAAACCAAGGTGACCGGTACGAAAACCTGTTTTAACTGGAGCTCATAAAACTAATCGATTAAACTTTGCTCCCATCACTTGCAATGGCAGCTAAGACATTGGAGACCTGTACTTTACAGATGAATCAAAATTCCGCCTAACCCGTTGTGACGGTCGGGGAGCGTGTACAGACGTCCCAATGAACGTTACTCTACTGCCACTATGCAAGAAGTATCCAGATTTGGGATGGTTCGGTAATGGTCTGGGGTGGAACAAGTTTGGAAGAAAAACGGACCTTGTAGTGATACCGGAAACCCCAACAGCTCCAGATATGTTGATATGGTTCTTTCAATCATGTCGTTCCTGCTCATATGGTATTGTCCTGAATTTCTCTTCATGCAAGATAATGCTAGGCCGCATATTTCTGCTATTCTACGGATTTTCTGCGTGAGCATAAAATTCAAAGAAAATTTGGCCAGCATTAAGCCCTAAACCCCAATCCTATTGAACATCTATGGGACATGCTGGACAGACGTATTCGTCCGGGGTCAAAACCCACCACAAACTCTTCAACAATTAACAGAAGCCCCAGTTGAAAAGGGAAAGGGACAGTATACCCCAAAAGGGAAAATATTCGTCGGCTTGTTCGTAAGTATGCCAAGGAGATGCCAGAAGTAATTTGCGCTGCTGGATGACATACGCGATACTTAAAAACCCCTAACAATCAAATAGCGCCACAGTAACCATAAAAAACTGTAGGTTTTCACTTTTTTTTTTTGTATTTTTTAATTTTAAATTTTTCTTAGGAATAAAGGATTAATCAATTACACATTCTTTGATTTTTTGTGAGAAAAAAGTGTGTCTCTTGAAATATGTAAGCTTGATCTGACTGTAATTAACGCACTAAAAGTTACAAATGGACTAAGAGGTGTTCCGTTAATTTTTTTTAAGCAGTGTATATCCTTACCAGTACTAACTTTACCCCACTTACTTTATAAAGGTTTTCAAAATTGAAATATTTATTTAAGGATGTAAGAGGTTTTATAAATAAAAAAACTCTCGAAATTAGACACTAAACTGATAATAGATATTTATTTGAAAGAGCCTTGGCGCATCAGAGGGGGTAATCGGCCTTTTTACTTTGAAATCTCACCCAGCTAGGCTTATTAAGAATAAAAAGACGTTCTTTTTTCCTTTTTTTTTGGTGGGTGCTTAAGAAAGTGTTTTATTAGTCTAAGATCCCACTGCTTGATTCTGCAGGTATCTGTTTTTTTGATACAACCAATTTTAAATGAATGTTAAGGAAATATGCAATGGATTAGGGATAGGTTGCCTATAAAAAATTAGCCGCAATTATCTGTAATTAATTTTAGTATGATTAATTCGCTAACATAAATTGCAACTAAATGTTTTTTTAATTAATTTTACGACATTTGAAAGATAATAATTTCACAAATTAAAAAAGAAATGGTTACCAGCTCTCAGTCAGCCGCAGCGTTAGGGTTGCCAGCTGTAAACAGGTATATCAGTGTTAATTTTTTACAATTACCTGTTTTTTTTTTTTTAATACAAAATTAAAGTTTTATATATACTAATTACAAAATCCATGGTTGCCAGTTGGAAAATGGCCGCAAACAGAGGTTGCCATGATTTCAATGAAAAAAAATGCAATAGTGTTAATAAGGCTAGATATAGAATATTTCAGAAACAATATTCAGCAACAAGAATAAAAGGGAAATTTTTAAAGAAAGTCACAAGTTCTGACTCGAAATTGATTCCACCTTGTTGGAAATTATTAAAACAAAAATTGTTGAGAACTATTTTCATAAATTGCATGTGGCAAAATGCAACTGAGCCATGTTGTATTACTTTTAATCAGAAAACTACGGTTGGTCAGCAATTGATGGTAATTTAAAACCAACGTGGTTCATTGGCGATCCAACACCAATGACTGTAGAATATATTTTGTCAGCATCAAAAAAATTAACTTTAGATAAATACCAACAAGATATAGATAAAAATATAGAAGTAGATGATGGCTCTGATTCAGATGATATTGACACCGATACAGACAATGAATAAGAATAATTATACCTATAATTATAAGATTCGCATTTAAAATAAGTACAATGTTCAATTCATAATTTGTAAAAAAATTGGTTTTTACTTTTTTAATAAAAAAAAACTTGAAATCGAAATTTTTGTTTAACATCATCATTTTATCTTCCATTGCTCTGATTGACTAATGAATGTAAGTGTGTGTGTGAATTGACGTGGAGTAATTATCACAAATTAAATATAATAATATTAATAAGATTTATAATAAAATAAGTAAATCTTAATCCAATAAAAACAGAAACTATTCATGAACATTGAATGAATAAATGAAAAAAACTCGATTTTCTTTAAAGATTCTGTAGACAACTTTTTAAGTAAAAAATACAAGTAAAAGAAAATATAGGTTTTTTCTTACGCAAAAAATAGTCATCATGCTCTAAAATTTATATTTCATAAAAAATAAGTAAAGAAATACTAGATCTACATCGACACTACATTATAATCTTGATTACAGCACATAACAATGCGTGCATTTTCTCTCTTGCGCTTTCACTTACCTGGAGCGAGAATCGTTCATTGAAATCATTGCAACCTCTGTTTGCAGCCATTTTCCAACTGGCAACCATGGATTTTTGTAATTAGTATATATAAAACTTTAATTTTGTATTAAAAATTAAAAAAAAAACAGGTAAGTGTAAACAATTAACACTGATGTACCTGTTTACAGCTGGCAACCCTAACGCTGCGGCTAACTGAAAGCAGGCATTCATTTTGTGACATTATTATCTTTTAAATGTCGTAAAATTCATTAAAAAAATATATAGTTGCAAGTTATGTTAGCGAATTAATCATACTAAAATTAATGACAGATAATTGCGGCTAATTTTTTATAGGCAACCTATCTCTAATCCATTGCATACTTTCTAACATTCATTTAAAATTGGTTGTATCAAAAAAACAGATACCTGCAGAATCGAGCAGTGGGATACTGAACTATATTGACTCATGAAGATTTTTCGTTTTTTTTTGTAATATCCCAGCTGCATTAAAAGACTTTTTGGTTTTGCTTGCGCCAAATTAAAGGTCTTTGAAGCGCGGATAGAGCACAATTTAAAAAAAAAATGGCACTTATGGCAAATTATTATTAAATTAACACATTTAAAAGCATGTGTTGCTTTTAAAATAAGTTAAACTTACAATTAGTATTCTTGGTCAGAGATATACAATTTTATTTCCTGCTTAAGAATAAAACTATTATTAATGTAATGCTCCTAAAATAAAATAAATTAAGTCTAATAATATAAAAAATAATGTTTTTTATTTCTCTGTAATACCTTTTACCGGATTAAAACCAAGGAAAATGTCTACTTTATAAACAAATAGTTAAAAGTTAGTTGGTATCAGTTACACACACAAACACACATTCTTTAAATTTTAAAAAGTTACTAAGCAAGTTTTAAAAAATAAAAACTACTAAAACATCCTTTAAATATCTGTGCTTCTTTGACATCCAATTTACATAAATCAAAATTTCTGAGTAAAAGGGCCTATAGGGATTCTCTTTCGCTAGTGCCATCTATATTCAATTCTTTCAATTCAATATTTTTTTAGGGTTTAAAAATGTTTAGTAATTTTTAACACAACCTATTAACACACGTCATAATAGTAAAATATATGTGATGTGACTTTAGTAGATTTAGCTTCATGAATTTTTTCATAATTTTTGAGAGGGTGATAGGGGGTTAAAAAATTCAAAATCTATTGTGTTTCGCTATTTTTTAATATTTAAAAAAAAACTTTCAATTTTATTATTATTATTTTTTAATTTACTTAGGAATAGAAATATAAAATAACTTTTGGATTTAAAAGATTTAAGATTAACTGGTAAAGACTTGTTTTTAAAGGACGTGGCAATTTTCTGTGAAAAATGGGTTTTGGCCAATTTTTTTCAAACTTTGCATATTTATGGTTTTTAACACGCTGATCAAAAGTCTCCACAGGCATAGAATCCGAAAACCCTCTCCAACCCCCAAATTCACCCTTAAAAGTCACTGGGGAGTATTTTTTACGGGATATGAGTTTCGGCCAATTATTTTCAAACTTTGCATACTGACAGTTCTCAACACGCTGATCAAAAGTCTTTACAGGCACAAAGCCCGAACCCCCTACACTCAAAATCACCCTACAAGTTCATTGGGGATATTTCTTGTGGAAAATGGGTTTCGGCCAATTGTTTTCAAACTTTGCATAGTGATAGTTCTCAACCCTCTGATCAAAAGTCTCTACACGCACAAAACGCGAAAATCCCTTTAAAATCACCCTCAGAGGTCACTGGTAATGACAGTTTGGTCAATTGTTTTGCGAAATTTTTTAATAGTGTTGTGAAGTTGTAGTCACTTAAATAGTTACAGTTCAAAATCGGTAAGCAGGAACCTTATATGGCAATGCCTTAGGGAAAAGGGTGTGAGTGGATATCCAATTATTGGGATTGGAGGGTAGCATGTGGATATACAACTGGCCAAGGAATGAAATTCATGATAAAATGGCTTTGCCACCCGTCAACAGGGAATCATACCTTAGTAGTTGGTGAGATTGGACTCTCAAGTCGGGGGAGGAGGTATTTGGGGGGAGTCACCGTAAGAAATCCAGGTATAAGAGATGTCAGGCTGTAGCTCTGTATCTATTTAAGTTGCTACAATTTCACAACACTTTCAAAAAATTCCGCAGAGCAATTGATCAAACGATCAGTCAAAATTTTCCTCAGTGACCTTTGAGGGTGTGTAAGAAACCTAAATAAATCTTTTAACAATAAATTTGACGGCATATTTTTAAACTTTTGACATTTCTTTTTGTTTATTTATTGGGCTGTTACTAATAGCAATAATTTTCAATCTTGTGTGTAGAAACTGCTGTTAGTATTAATAAACTAAATTATCTTTATTGCAATGTTTAAAAGAAATCAAACAACAGGATCTTTGCAATGGTCATAGTAAGTGAAAAAAAAAACATTGGTAGATTTATGTTTTTGAGGAGTTCTAAACTATAACTATTTTTATTTAGTTTAAATAAATATGTATAAAATATATAATTTTTGCCCTAAAATTGTTTAACTACCCCCAAACAGTTGCCACTGTTTAAAACCTAATGGATATATCACATAACAAAGCATATTTTGCTCATTTCATTCTTAGTTATAATGATTTGTTGCTTTTATCATAAATTTAAATATTGTCAGATATCTACCTCTGTAGAGGGTTATCCAACGAGGACTAGACAGGCCGCTTTTTTGACTCTACCTGTACTTTTATCAAAAAAAGTGAAATAGCCATCATATATAATTTTTTCCTCCGAATCCGAAAATAATTAATGTAAAATAATTGAACATCAAATAAAACTGCTAGGGGTCATTTTAATATTTTTTTAAATGAAATGCCATATTTTTTATGTAATTATCCGATTTCTCGTATATCTTTTAATCTAAAATGATATTTTTTTAATTCAAAATGGTCCATTTTCTGCACGTTTAAATTGAAAAAAATGTTCGTCTACCGTGTCATTAACACCCGAAATATTGATACGGATACCTGTTCACTCTTTAACAGTAGTGTCATTTGGACAACTAAAAAATAAAATTTAAAAGTTTTTTATATTTTCCAAGAATTAGGAACAAATAACGTTAAAAAATGAAATATTCATTAGAAGACCGTCTACACATTGTAAAACAACAGATACAATTCTAAGAATAAAGACTCTATTTGTAGAATAGATACAAAACAAATATAAAAACAATATAACATATAAAACAAATGCCCCCTAAGAAAAAACTATAAATTAAACTTAAGAACACCAGACATCTTAATAATATAAATGTTCGATATGTACTCCGTTGATTTCGAAACAGGACCGATGCCCCCTTTTAAGGCTTTCCAAAAAGTCCCTTATAATATTGTTATCCTGTCAACTTCAATAACAATTTTTTGCTGTAGCTCATCGATATTTTTATTGGGCCGTTAATAAACTACGTTTTTTAAATGGCCCCATGAAAATGTATCCATTGGTGTGATATCTGGGCTATTGGGTGGCCAATGAAGTGTTCCGTAACGGCCAATCCACTCGTTGTAACGCCCATTCAAATATACTACCACTTCTTGAACGGCATGAGGTAGAGCGCCATCCTCCTGCCAATTAATACTATTGTAGATTTGCAATGGCAATCCTTCCAAGAGGTCTTCGATATTGTTTTGAAGGAACAAAGATATATTTGGCCTGTTAAAAAGCCACGATAAAATAGCGGTCCAATAATTTGATTTCCTAACATCCCACACCAAACATTAAGCGAGCTCCTACTTTGAAACTTTATCATTTCATATTTATGATGGTTGGCTGCTGCCCAGTAATTTGTATTTCTCCGGTTGTATATTCCTGATTTTGTGAATGACGGTTCATCAGTCCATAATATTTTATTGTATAAGTTGTTGTCCTCGTCTTGCTCTTTCATCGACATCGAAGCAACAAATCGAAAACAAAGTTCTTTTTGTTCTTGAGTTAGATACTTAACGGGAAGGATACAATATGGTTTAATACCAATTTTTTTCAGAGTTCTTTGAACTGTTCCATAACTGAACCTTCGGAGCTCTAGGCCATACCTTACTTCTTGTACTGTCTGCGGAATAGAAGTCATCGGATTTATCCTAAAATATTGAACAATTGCTCGATTTCTTATGTTTTGTCTTCTGATATTTTTTCGCCCATCTTTCAATGTTTTTGTTTTTTTAAATAGAGTCTTAATTCTTAAAATTGTATCCACTGAAATGCGTCTCTGAAAACTCTCGAAAAATCTTCTTTGCGTTTCTCGAGCATTTTCTCCGCTTTTGTAATATAATTTTACAATGTGTAGACGGTCTTCTAATAAATATTTCATTTTTTAATGTTATTTGTTTCTAATTTATGAAAAATATGAACAACTTTAAAACTTTATTTTATTAGTTGTCTGAATGACACTACCGTTAAAGAGTGAACCGTATCAATATTTCAGGTGTTAATGACTCGGTGGACGAAAATTTTTTCGATTTAAACGTGCAGAAAATGGACCATTTTAAATTAAAAACATATCATTTTAGATCAAAAGTTATACAAGGAATTGGAAAATCACATAAAAAATATGGCATTCCATTAAAAAAATATATCAAAATGACTCCTAGCAGTTTCATTTGATGTTCAACTATTTTACATTAATCATTCTCGAATTCGGAGGGAAAAATTATATATGATGGCTATTTAAGTTTTTTTTTTATAAAAGTACAGGTAGAGTCAAAAAAGCGGCCTGTGTAGTTCTCGTTGGATAACCCTGTACCTTTATCTTATTCCCATGTAGGTATTTAATATTTAAACCTTAAAGCTAAATACTAAATAAAATAAAAGGTAAAGCGAAGTGTTCTATGTTTACTTAAAATTTGAGTTTAATAGGTCGTTAACAAACAATTTATTATGTATTTTTAAATTGTGTGCAATTTTTTAATATTGATATTTTATCTCTCTATTATAGGTGTAATAGTCACATCCATATTGTCTGCACTTCTGGCTGATTTTATAAGAACAAAGGATTATTTTGATAATACTTTTGTTGTCAAGACTTTCGTATTTTTTTCTCACATAGTACCTGGATGTTTTTTACTCTTCATGGGAATGCCTTATTGTAACTACAGGATAATTCTTGTTCTTTTGTGTTTTGGAGTAACCTTTATAGGGGCAGCAACAGTAAGTGTACGAAGAACTACTATTGATATAGCCCCAAACTATACTGGAACAGTTACTGCACTTTGTCAATTTACAAAAAGAGTTACGGGTAAGATTTTTCTTCAATTAGATAATTAATGATAAGATTATACTTAAATGGAAAGAAAATAAGGTTATCTTTGTGTTCGGTACACGCATTACTATTTATTTATTTATTTTTTTGGTTTATTTATTTTATTTGGGTTCTTTTATATTATCATATTTATATAAGTTTTAGTCAATATAAAGATGTAGTAAATACGCTGCAAAAGGAGCGTTTTTTAAATTTTAATTTTTAAATCCAGTTATTTTGGCGGCCCGTCCTAGTTTGGTCTGAGTCTGATTTATATGCGTGTGTTTGCTTTGGTTTGGCAGAAAGTAATAAGAAATCGAAGGTGACAAGATCAGTTTCCCAGCCGGTCCATCTCATTTATTCCGTAAGGACACGTCGTCTAATAATAATTATTAGGTCAATTGCATTGGTCGCATTGCGACCAATAACAACAGGGTTATTCAGGAAAACCTATTTCTTTACAAAAATTTGCCTCTTATATATAAAATAAATATTGCATTGCTGACTTACTCTGCCTATATTGTTTTAGAAAATCCTATCTCTTAACTTGAATGCTTAAACGTCCTGACCATCTAGATTATGGAACGGCTTACCCTAACTTTCGTCATTTTGCTCTAGCGTGTAGAGAACCGTTAGTTTTTTGTAATATAATTTTTGCATAAAAGGTTTTTATGTTTTTTTAGCCTTTTTTTAATTGTTACTCATTAACTCTTTGATAATATGACCTGACGTCTTTGCTTATACGACTATGTGTTCTGGTTACTATTTAGTGTTAATTCGACAACGTTAAACAACTTTTTTACATACTAGAAAATACCTTAAATAATTTAATTTTAACCTATTGCTAATTTTAATATAAGTATATTATTATAAATATATAACCTATATAAAAAAAAATATTAACTTATTTTAAAAGACATCTTTTAATTTTTGACCAATTAGCTTTTACTTCTTATTGAAAACGTCAGTTTTTTAAACGGCAAATGGACGTTTTTAACATAAGCAACAAATTACCTTTCTTTATCTAGGTACATAAAAATGCCCAATATAAATACATTTCTATGTTTGGTTTTACAAAACAGTATCAACAAAAGAATAAGGAGGTGGGTTTAAATAAAACTAATAGCTCTGGGTTAAACAATTATTTTGGTAAAATTGTTATTCGTATAGATTTTAAGATATACCAATTTAATAAAATGAGTTTATTTTTATTTCATTATATTTTGGCATACTTAGAACAAATTTAGATTGTTTTAAACTAATGTAAGTGTAAGGCAATTTTTTTTAAATTAAAACCACTAGTTATATTGTTTATCAATTATTGAATAATTAGGTTTTACGCCCAGTTAATTTCTGCGTTTATTCTTTGTCACTCTACTTTTTTTTAATAAATTACCCACAAATTACATTTATATTTGTACTAGCCTCTCTAAATATAATTTAATTTTTTATATCATTTACGGTGGTAATGTAATAAACTAACTTATCTAATAATAGCCTCCTCCAAGTGATTACCAAAATACCAATTATATACGTGTTACTCTCTTCAGCTTTAGAAAGCTATAAATTAATGTTTCTTACTAATACACAGAACAAGTTAGCTCGATTAAATAAATAATATTTAGTACCCCTTGACCTGAGACATTTCTTAAAGTTTAAAAAAGAGTTTTTATTCTTTTGTGAATATGTTGACATTACTGTAATACAGAGCTGTGTGGGAATTGAATCCTTTTGGATTTCAATCCAGGAATCAATCCCTTTTTAAGGATCCGAAGACTGGATTACTTTTTTTAAATAGGATCCGTGATCCAGATTAGTTATGTAATTTTAAAATGATCCAAAACCGATTCCTTTTTGGAAGGATCCGGTTCCAAAAGGAATTGACACAAATCGTTTATAAATGCCAAAATTTACCATTTTAAATACGCCATTTTTAATTTCCAAATTTTTACCTAAGATTCTTAATCAGCATCACAATGATTTCCGGATATAAAGATAAAGAATTTTAAACCATCTGCCTAATGAAATCTTTAAATAAGGAAACACACCTAGCATGTTATTTTTAACAAAATATGTTGTCTTGCAGGTCCAGAAAAACATTATTTAAATGAAACATTTTTTGCCAGTGTGGCATCCAAAAAAGGCATAAATACTTGCATTAGATCATAAAAGTTTTGTATGCTTGATCTTTATAGTTTTTTAATATGTTATTTTTGAGATAACCTTGAAAAACTTTTAAATAGGATATTTTATTATTTCAATTTAGGGTGTCTTACAAAAATGAATTTAAAACTTCAATACATTTTTATATTTCGCACCAGAGGTATTTTTAAACGGTACTTGTAAGACCATCTGTAAAATAATAATAATAAGATGTCCCATTTATAAGTTGCTTAAGGTTTCCTCAAGAATCACATTTTTAAACCTTATACAGTTAAAAAATGTTCCATTTAAGGGTGGTTTCATGTTCATCTCAGAATAAGAATATTTACCAAAAACTAATTTGGCTAAGAGTTACAGCACTTTAAAATGACGCTTGATTTATCATCTGGATTATGTAGTATCTTTTGTATCGTAGTTACCATTTAAAAGTATAAAAACTAAAGAGGATTCGGATTTGTATTCCTGTAAATAGGAATCGATTCCCTGAATTCGAGTCCTTTTTTCCCCAAAAAAATTGTGATTCGCATTGGTGATTTAATTCCTTTATGAGTATCCGGATTCGTAATTCCTGTTTTGAAGGATCCGTCCCAGCTCTGCTGTAATATTATGAAACTGAGCAGTGTAGGTATAATAAGAATTTTTAAGGTAAATATAAAGTCTTGACGTTTACTTAATGGACTATACATACTAATATATATAATATATTATATATGATATATATATAATAATATAATATATATATATATATATATATATATATATAATATATACTATAAAATATTACCAAAATTACAAGTCAGTTTAAGGGCCGAAATACATACAATAATAAATTAAATGTATCCATAAATATTCAATATTTATTATATTCAACTTATATTGGCAAAGCTTTATAACACTGATTAAAAAAATAACTTAGGGTGCACAGTATATTTAATAATCGTTTAAAGTATGCGGGCTTTTTTCTTTCAAATTATTTGCACGGTAATGTAAAAAGTAGTTTTTAAAAACTAGTTATAAATGCTTTTTTACAGTTGATTTTTTAAAATAAGGTTGTAAACTATTGTTTTCAGAACAGGAATTAAACCATTATAGCATTTTAAAATTACAAACCTTTCCATCCTAAGTAAAATGCTATTTTATTAAATTTTTTTAATAAAAGGATACATAATGTATAATATCTATTTACTTCATACATAAATAATAGATCCTTGCTTCCACTCGTATCTCACATGTACATTGTTATTTTCTTATTTAGTGTTATTTTTTAGCACGTAAGTAAAATTGTAAAATTTTCTGAAATAATAAGAAATTAATGATGATTAAACCAATATGAATGCGGGATAAGTGTAAAACTCACTGTAAGTAATATGCTGTTTGTATTCTTTCAAGTTGGAACGGCAAAGCATTATCATCTCGGAGAAAATTTTCATCCATATACAGTGAGTGTTATAGGTATTTGTTTGATTTATGTTGACTTTGATTATCAGAATTTTTTTTATTATGTATTGTTATTTAAATAAATAGTTTAAATTTCTCATTTGGTAAATATCAGCTGATTGTCAAAATATAATCGACACATCGATTTTCGTTTAAAACTGGTAGTAATCGTAGGATTGTGATCAAAACTGGTTTCCTTTTGGCGAATGAACAGATAAGACCCATGTATATATGATGTATTATAACATATATGTAATTAAATGTAAATAACCTGTACATTACAAAAAAAAAAATAGTGATTTAAAACAAACACCAAAACTGAAAATATAGATATATTCATGTAAAGGTACCAGAATTTTATTTTAATTACTTTAAATTCTTAGTGCTGGTTTCTGATTTTTGCCCAGGACATTGGATAGAAAAAAATCTGTTGCGCTCAAAATAATTCTTTTTTACTATCATAATAAATATAAAACAATTTTCGACTTAGAAAAAAATGGCCCAAGCACGAACCTACACGTAGGTCTCGATTAAAACTAGCCGGAGTCTTTGGCATACACCGGGCAACCCTAACATCAATCTAACTAATGCCACACCATAGTCAATAATGATTTACTATAATTCTTATAATTAGGTATTTTTACAGATAACATTTCTATTTCTAACTTGCGACAACAACTGTATATTTAAAATAATTATTTTATAAAGTTAACTAAATTATTAAATTTAAATTTTTAGCTACAAGTGCGATGCCTCCCTGATGACTAATAAGAAATGATTAATTTTAGGCATAATAATGCCGAGACTTGACTATGCCATTTTGGGAATTGATAATGGTATTATTGGTTGGACCATAATATTTCTAGTTGGTGGGGTTTGCCTGATTGGTACTGGCGTTATATTTTTCTTCTTCGGCAGTGGGGGTTGCCAGTGGTGGAACCAAAAATCTCAAGACCGTTTGTTAGCTTTACAAAAACAAAGAGAAAATCAAGCTGCGCACCAGAATACAGTGCCTTCATCATAAACTTTAAAGGTAAGTAATACTGAAGAAAAATAAACAACAGAAACTCATCAGCGGGACGCCGTTCCTAAAAAAAATATAAACCTCACTTTCTATTGTAGATTTCCATCTCAAAAGTCAATAATTACTTTTCTGGGTACCATGTGTCAAAATCGACTACACAACGAAGATGTTCGTCAAAATTCTATATGTGTATAGTCTGTCTCAAAGTATATCGTTATTTCTTTTGACGGACCATACCCCAATAAACCTTTAATGATTTTATTACCTATTGTTATTGGGTAAACCCATTTATTCATAAGGGCAGGGGTGGGCCAGGTATTTCTTAAGTATTAACCATTAGGCATATAAATATTTTGGCTAATATTTTGGTGGCAGTGTTGAATAACCGTTTTTACTGTGCGTTTCGGAAAAGTTGTTTTACCAGAATATAACTATGTCGCGTCGAAATCATTTGTCATTATATGCAAAACAGGTTGTGAAAAATGTGTATAAAACTTTACTCAGTAGAGGTCTAATTAAACAAGAAGCTTTAAAAGAAACCTGTCCCCTTACAAAAACTCCAATATCATTGATAAGGGACATTATTATAAGTAAAGAATTGAACAAAAAAAACGTAGTGATTTTCAATCTCACCGTATAGACAATAGTGATCAGGACCTAATAAGAAGGAAAATATATTGTTTTTATGAAAGCGGAGTTATTCCTACCTTGGATAAACCTTGGATAAACAGATTACGCACTTGGAGATTTAATTACCTTCAAGAAATTGAAAGATATAGGTTAGAAAACAGATCCATAATTTACCTTGTTGAAACATGGTTCGATACACACGACACAGTATCCAAAAGATTGGTTGATTCCATTCAAAACTGTCAGACGAAAGCACCTTAAAATAAAGGAAAACGCATTACCATAATACACGCTGGTTCAGAAGACGGATGTGTCTCAAACTGCTTGCTGTTGGCTGCAAACAATATTAAAATTTCTAGCTTGGATTATCATGAGAATACAAGTGCAGAACTTTTTGAAAACTGGTTTTAAAATTATCTTTTAAAAAATATTCCAAAAAACAGTGTTATTGTCATGGATAACGCAAGCTACCTTAACTGTCTGTTACACAAAGCACCAGCTTTATCAAGTTCAAAATCTGAAATCCAGGAATATTTGTTAGAAAATGATATTTATTTTAAAATCAGTTACAAAAAAACGCAACTTTTGGAAGTCCTAAATTCATATGCAATTAAAAAACAATATGTATGTGATAATTTGGCTGAACGGGCAGGGCATACTGTCTTACGGCTTTCTGCGTATCGTATGTTTAACCCCATAGAGCATTTGTGGAACCAAGTAAAATTAAAGATCAAAGCAGAAAATGTTACACCTACTCTAAGTCCCAGTGTTATATATTTGATAAAAAATGTAAATACTAACATACCAGTTGAGAGCTGGAAAAACTCAATACAGCACATTATAAAAATTAAGAACTCCTACATTTCTTTCCAAAACAACATAAATCCTAATCAATGATGACTCTGATAGTAAAACAGAATAAGATTTAGATATTTAAATTAAAAATGTAATTATGTATAGATAATAGTTATAAATTTATTAAAACTTTGCATATATTTAATTTTTTAATGTAATTTTAAGATTATACTTACCTAAATAAACAATAAATTATAAATCTTTATATTATTAAAGTCCGTCCCTAATGTTCTGTCCTTTAATACCTACCGATCCGAAGTTTTATTGCTGTCGGCAGGTATAATCCATAAATGAAGGCAAGAGCTAACACGGTATACTTTAAAACAGACTATACCTACAAAACTAAAAACATTGACTACCCATCATTATTTTATTAAATAAGATAAAGCAAGTGGTTGATACTATTTCTTTGTTTACTTGTCCAAGTTAAAAAAGGACACACATGCAGCTATTGCGCATTAGGTTTATCCAGTTTTAGTACTAAAATGTAAAAAGGCAGGTTAGCGATAATAACTTGTCCTTTAAGATTTTAAAATTAACCTTATAAAAAGTAATTTAAATCCTTTTTAATTAAAAACTATAGCTCCTAAACCCAACATACGTGTTAGCATTAGAAGAAGAGGAATAATATTTTTAAAAGTGATTGAGGAGTAAACCACTTGGGATTATGGTATACAGGCATGTGAGAATATCAGTAGGATTAACAAAATATTTTATGATATTTACTCCCACAAAGTAATATTGTTTTATAATATTAATAATAATAATAGAAACAGTAATAATATAGATAACCTTTATTAAATAGCAACTTCTAATACAGTTTGTTACAAATGTAAGCATACTTATGATAACTAGAATACATTTTACATCTTCATTAAAAGAGACAAAAAAAGCCAATTTTTTTATTGTTATTAAAACCATAACATTGTCTTACACCTAAAGGTATGTATTCAAGATAAATTAAAATGTATTTTATTTATTTAATAAAATAATAGACTTTTAAATGAATAGACATTACAAAAAATAAATATAAAAAGACAAGAAAAATTGTCTGGTAGTACCAATAGTTTTGTCAAAAAATTAACCATTCTTAAATGGGTTTAGTTTAACCTACGATTTATGCACAAGTGATTTTTAATCCAAATATCTGAAAAAAAACTATTGAATAGCATAAGTGTCTCAATTTTTTAAAGCTCATAATATGTTCGGTTTACCCTAAAATTATTTATATTCTATAAATAACTAACAGGTGATTTTAGATACAACTTTCCGATAATATTTATTTATATACCCTGAAAAAATGAAAAAAAAAGCTGTAAAATATAATATATAGTGGTATGTACATTAATAAAAAAACTTAAATTGATTATTAAAAAGTCACAACAAATAGCAACTAACCAAAATTTTACGCATGTAAGTAGAAATGCGATAAACCCTTTATCAAACCGGGGTTATGTATCGGTTATAAGCCATTTAGTTCTGACCGAACTTCGAAACTATTATAGCATAGTCAGTGTCTGGTTATATAGAGCTCCAAATTTATTCTGTTGTTAAAGGTAATAATAGATGACTATTTGGGATTAACGACTCATGTATAATTTGCGCTTATCAACTAGCCAAAGTCATTATGCTAAACGTTTTAAAATGTATACACGATGGGAGAAAGTATTTTTCACTAACTTGTAACTTTTCACTTTTCTTTAAAAGATGATAATATTAAGAAAAAAGAAATTATAAATATAATTTAAATTAAATATATATATATATATATATATATATATATATATATATATATATATATATATATATATATATATATATATATATATATATATATATATATATATATATATATATATATATATATATTATATAAGGAAATGTCAATACTTCTATACAAATATGGGTCCGCAAGGCCTTCGTTTCCGAAATACAGGGTGTTCACCACAGAGCTGAGATGTGCTTAGAAGTAAAAGGTGGAATTTTTGAAAATTATAAAACACCGCTTATGTTTTGCTGAACATAATTTAAGAACAATAATTTTATTGAAAATTAAAATACATATTTTTTAATTATACATTTTTTTTTTAAATTTTGCTATAATAAAATCAGATGCGTCGTAATTTTTTAAATCCAAATATCTCAGAAACAGTTGCTTATATCAACTTTTAACAAGTATACCTTTTTGACGTAAAAATGAAAAGATAATTATTAAATTTACTTAAAAATGTAATACAGGGCAATACCAAAAAGTTGCGATTGTTTAAAATAGTACAAAGAAGTGTAGGTGGCGCCCCCTACAGATAAAAGCCATACTAACATTAGGTTCGAATCCGCCATACCAAAAAACCTCGGATACCAATTTTTACTCCAATATTTATTTTATTATAGATTTTATTTAAGAAATTGAAAAATTAAATAAAAACTTTAACACCCTATGTTTCAGAAACAAAGGCCTTGCGGACTCATATTTGTATAGAATTTTATGTTTATTTGTGGAACCTGACTCATAAATCGCCCTGTATATAAATACCAGAAAATATTAAATATACTTAAAGCATTTAAAGGAAAAAAATATTATTAAATCTAAGAGCTTACATATTAGATGGTTACTTATTTGTTTTATGTGGAGAAAATTTAAAATAAAGAATTTTTTTTTTCATTCCAATATATTGTACCACTTAAGTTCTCTACATATGGAAAACTTTTTTATTGTTTTCTTTATTAAAATGTTTTGTTTCGTTTTGCTTTTTACTAAAACACTGTTGTTTTAATCAAACCTGAGATTGCATTTACAGGGTAGTCAAAAATCAATAAAATCAAAATTGTCCCAGAAGAAAAGTACCGTTAATTTTTATTTTATACCAAAATGTAATCAAAACGCATACTCAAAATAAAAAAAGAAAGCTTTAGAAATATTACTTTCTCCCTGAAATGACTTAAAAAATACCAAAATAGTTATAATATTGCAAAATGTAATGAGAAAGTCTTACTTTTCGAAATGTCAAAAATAATTTGAACTAATTTAAATCTAATGAATATAACATGCAAATAACTGAACTAATAATGAGCACTAACCTTTTTTTCTGTTTAAGTGATTTTCTACATTTTCAAAAGTAAGAAATAGGTATAGCATTTTGCAATATTATTATTATTTCGATATTTTTTTAATGATTTTAGCTAGCTACTTTTTTTTTCTTATTTAGATTTTGTTATTTAAATTTTGTCATAAAGTTAAAATTAAGGGTAGTTCTCTTCTAAGTCAATTTTGTTTTTTTTTTTATTTTTGACTAGCCGTGTATGCAGTTTCAAGTTTAAATAATGCAACACTGTTTTAACAGGAAGCAGAAATGGTGATAGGGATTTACTTTTTTTCATAAAACTAAAAATAATTAATAGGTTTCCCATATGTAAAGAACTAAAGTGGACACACTGTATACATACCGCCTATGATTCATAGGTACGTGGATATTTTAGTAAGAAGAAGATATATCCCAATCCCAGATTAAATTGTTTTACCCGAAGATCCAGTTAAATAAGTATTTAACCTTTGAAACTTTATAACTGCGGGTGTGCCATCATTAATTTCTGAAACTTTAAAATGGAAGAAGGAAAGAAAAAACATATATTTTTTTTAATTATATAAACCAGATAGTTTTCTTTGTCTTTTATAATAAAGTCCTAAATATAATAAATCTAATTCAATTTTTTAAATACCTTTTTCTATTTTTTTATTCCGTACAATTTTGTTAAGCAGGCAATACTGGTAAAAGCTAATAAAAACATTTTCACAAAATTAGCAAACTTTGTTTGTTTTTTATTACTAATTACTTATTGTCATTGTACTAATAATATATATATATATATATATATATATATATATATATATATATATATATATATATATATATATATATATAT